>JAGXCT010034944.1:53292-71662 GCA_022495035.1 Philopotamus ludificatus
AGAAGGAAGAGGAGTGAAAGTATCGAGACTAGACCAATTATTGGTCAACAGATTAGGGCTTTCCTTCCCAGGGCATACTGGATCTGTGGTGAGAAATCCGTCAGAGACCAGATTTATTTAAATCCATATTAATTGTATTTTTATATCCAGAATATACAAAAAGTCCCGAAAAGACCTAATCACGCTGAGCATCTCCAGTATCTTCTGATCTTCCCAGAAGCTTCCCATTAAAGGCACCATGTACGTGATGAACTACGACAAGCAATGGTTTGGATGAATCCAGTGCATCCCCGTACGACAGAATCCAACTAAAATATACAGTGTCACGTGTATGACTTGTTTCCGTAAGGTACTTCGGTTGAAATCAGAGTTTTCATCGAGGATAGGTATGACAGATGAGCCTACATGGGATTTTCTGCCACCAAATACAAGTCAGATTGCTGCCCTGGCTTGTATTTCCAAAATCTAGAAGGAGGACCCCAGCTAGAATCAGCAGAACAGCAGTCGAGGATGTCCGGTATTCGATAGACTTATAATAGAGTGTCATCGTCTTGAAGTTTAAGCCCCAGTCAGCACCAGCAACTCTGTTGAAATACCCAGAATGTGTTTAGCTCGATCCAAAATGTATGATTTCCATCTAGAGTAACATCTTAGATACATGCCAGAGAGTTCAATTTTAATGTTGCCTACGTTTGGGGAGCTGGTGGATGGGGATCGTCTGAGCGAAGCCTTAATAAGTATTCCTGAGGTTTTGGAACTGGCGGTCTTAAGCAGGTTAACACGATACCAGCATCCTACATTTTCCAGCGTGGAGTTGGACGACGCTTCAATTCTGGCACGTAGCCATTGTAGACCATTCGGAGTAAGGGCATTTATCACCGGGGAAAGAATGAATTTGGTATTCCTCCACTACGTGGTTGGTGGACTAAATGGCACGGCACTCATATGTGGGGCCCTCTATGTAACTATTCCTCTATCCGTCGGGATTTCAGAATATAATACTCTACTCCGCGGTTTCCTCGATTTCAGTCGTAATAATGGAAGATTTTGGAGGTCTTCGTGGATAGAGTATGGCATTTGGGCGACGCGATTCCAGAGTCGGTGAGAGCAGTGGCTCCTTCTGAGTTCTGGCTGCTCAATGTGAGAGATTAGGAGTAGCCATGGGACTGATATCGCATCAGACTTGTTATCTTGCGCATGTTAATTAGTGTCAACTTATTTCCGATGCATAATCTGTTGCCATACTGGAAAACTACCCTATAAGCTGTGGATGTGCGGAGGACGTCGCCGTTGCAACCCTACGATGCACCAATGAGTTCCCGAGGATGTTTCCTCGGATCTTGAGCTTGTTTCTTACTGACTACACTAAACCTTGAGATCCCTTTTCCGCACATCGTGAGATTCAGTGATGCTTTGGCCGACGCGTTTGCCAGGTGGAAAACTTTGGAGTCTGTTTTGTCTGGGTTTGGTTGAAGGTGCCAAGTATTTCTCGATTTTGTTTAGGTTTCTTATCGTTTAAAAGTCTCCAGCTTGCGTCACTAATGCAACTTACGGGATTCGGATTTCATTATACCTGTAAATATGAAGAGCTTCGGTGCTAGAACAGAGCCTTGTGGTATTTCATTTTTCAGTACTCTCTTTCTGCTGCGCTCATCAGCAGAGTGTCTTATAGTTTTGTCGTCTACTATTTAAAGATCTTTGTAGCCTTTAGTAGGAGCCCTCGTTTCCATACGGTGTCGTAGGGCGACGTTAGGTCCAAGAGGACGGCTCCGGTTCTTTTTACACATTTGGAATCCGCATTCGATGTGGATAGTCAGAGATAGAACTTGTTCATTACAGTTTCTTACTAGTCTGAATCTGGCTTGTTTGAGTCGGAGGTCAGATTGGACCGATTCTTTTGAGACTTGGTATACGACGGTAAGACTTGGTATACGTCGTCGAGAAGAGAAATGGGTCGTTAGCTTTTAACTAACGCTCGATTTTTTTTTGGCTTCAGAGTGGCTATAATGCGAGATTGCATACAGCGTCATATCCGCGCTAAAAATAAAATATATTAGATACGAAACCGAATCCAATACTTTTTTGATTTTACGTGAATTTACATCATGTAAATAAATATAGATCTATTTTTTTAGAAAGGATATCGTAACCGCCTTGTGAGATATATGTGAATTCGTCGTATATGAGATTAATCTTAAAATATTTGTATCAAAACAATTTTATTTGCAATATGGCAATAACATTTCATATCATATGAATATAAGATTAAATTCGACATTATTGGACATGGGATTACAATATTGGAAATATTTCTATGAATAAAAATGTTATTACATATCTGCTATCTTTATTATTCAATCTTATAATAAATGTAATTATATAAAGATGCTGTTAATGATAAATGGTATATTTTTATTTATTTATTTAGAAAAATTAATTAAAAATATGTTTATATTATTCCGGAACACACTATATTCGGAGTATAGTCCGAATGCATACTCACTTGTCAACGCTTCGAGGCGGACTGACGTTGCACGAGACGGATATACGTATATATGCATTTATCTTCCGTCTCTATCGCTCTAACGCATCGATTAATGCGAATATGTTTTAAAACAATTCTTAAATATACGTTTTATTAATGTAATATTTCACGAGATGCATAAAATTAAAGCTAATAATCTGCCCATAAATAAAAACGTTTAAAGCTCCCAGAGTTATACAATAAAACATCTCCATAAAGATTTTTAATAACGGTCCAATATAATAACGAGGATTACTCGCGAAGATACGGCATAATGAATGCCCCGCCGAAACGGTATTCTCAGAGAATTCTCTCTAATTTCGTACGAAAATCTTTTTCATCTTATTTCGCCGGGTGGCAGATTTAAATTACAGGTAACTTTCCTGTGTATTAATTAAGCACCAGAGTGGAGAAGAGGCCGAGGGGCAGGGGGAAGCCAGGGGCAAACAACACCTGTTACTCGAATCGCGTTATAGAGATCTCCCCGCCGCCGAACAGATCGCTCTTATTTATTTACGGCAGGGGCTTCAAAGGGTTAAGTCGCCGGTAATTTTGAATGCTGTTTAGAAGTTTGCCGAAATTATTCGGCCGAAAGTTTTCTTTTGACATGGCGAAGGAGACGTCGCGGACAATGACATTCCGGCGCAGGCAATATGGCCATTTATGGCGAAGGTAAATTATTTTCATTAATCTTAGTGGAATTTTATTGTATTCGCGGCTGACAGGGTTTGAATAGTCGGCCATGGCAGGGTTACCGCTCAAACGTGGCCCCGGATGATATATGGCGAGGCGATGGCCGAAGATGCCTGATTTTCCTTCGTATAATTTATGATTTAATACGCGCTCACATAGATAATCTAAGATCTATGACCGTTATAATAAATTAAATCATTTTTGAAAATTCGGAAAAATAAAATAATTCAGATTAAAAATTATTTTAGATATGGAGTTTAGGTCCTTGCATATAAAACGACGACATTTTATGATTTTTCGATTTATTCAAATTCTGTATTTAAATGTTTCGATGCCAAAGGTCTGAGAACGAATCATGCCCTCTGTGCCACGCTATTTATTACCAAAGTATTATTTCGGCGAGGTGATTTATATACTCCGTTTTACCGCTTTATTATACCTTTTTCTATACGAGATCTATGCAAACGTGTGAATTAGGATATGTTCTTCCATCTTCACTAAAAAAATAAACTAGATTCGCTTTATTTTCGTAATAATCAATCGAACAAATGATCTAATTGCTCAAACAGATCGCGGCGGCCGGCTGTGACTCACACATGCTCAATGTGCCACGCGCCACTCGCCGGGGCTGGGCAACCTTTCTGAGAAGAGTGTTACATTTATTTAAAATACATTTAGAGGAAAAATAAGATAAAAAGAAAAAATATATTTTGTGGTCGCTCCTTTATTTTTTATAACAACTCGAATCTGGGCCGACATTGAATCCACTAAGTTTTTATTGTTTCTGCCGTTATCTTTCCATAGACATAAATAGTTATTGATGTTATTATTTGACTTTAAATTAAATCTCTTTCAAAATCCGATATATCGGATTTTTCTACATTAGCAAGAACTGCCGGATCCGACGGATCTGAAATCGTAGTATTCAATACATTGAAAACCGTCTGTAGGGTAATTGCTTCAGGGGTATATAACATTTTTAAACAACGCGTGCAACGCATACAACGCCGCCTCTACAGTAAATTTATAAAATAAACAACACATTTTTACTTTTTAATTATTAATTTAAAAATCGTGGCATTTCTGGAATATTAATCTCAGAAAGCCTGGCACCAAAGGGTTAAAATATTTTTTTTAAAGAAATAGACCTGATTCGTGTTCAACATTTAACGATCAAAAGGCCTTGTTTAAAAAAAAAATTAAGCCCGTTCCTCAAAAGTTTGCTGAGACCTCTTATAATGTATAAATATATTTTTTGCTTTTACTATCCAACAAATGATGAAGTAGTTCATTTTTCAGCTCAATATGTTGATTAATAAAGAATAATTATAGCGCTTTTTTGTAAAAAGCAACGTTTTATAAAAAAAAATATGTTGGATGTTATGGTTTGTTCATATTTATATTTTACATGGTTCCTATAACTTTCTTGTGATACGTTGTATATTTATTGTTAGTTGTGTTTATGAGCTGATTTTTAACTAAACACCATTGCTTATCTCCCTCTAGTATACATGTAAGTAAAAGTTAGAAAGAACTTTCGATCATGTACGTGATGGGCGTCGCACTGAGGGCACGATTCGTTTGATCATGTACGTCATGCGCGTGCCACTGAAAGGATTAAACAATCGCAATCGCGGTCTTTAAATGCACTCCTTCCAAATTAACTCTTTTTTGTTGTATAGCTAAAACTATCAAGTATCTAACCAATAAATAACATGGTGAAAAAACAAACCGTTGTAGAAGTTACAGCCAATCAAACGCGTAATGTCGGCTAGCGTGTGATATGCGCGCCCCGGACATACACAAAAGCGCCTTTAATGTGGAATTCTCGACCCCCGTAGTCAATGTTACATATACTTAAATAATGATACTAATTATTTATAAAATTTTGACAAATCGGCCCCAATGTTTGTCGCACTTATTCGAAAGGTTGCCCAGCCCCGGCGAGTGGCGCGTGGCATATTGAGCATGTGTGAGTCTCGGCCGGCCGCCACGATCTGTTTGAGCATTTCGATCATTTGTTCGATTTATTAACACGAAAATAAAGCGAATCGAGTTTATTTTTTTTATTGATATGGAAGAACATATCCTAATTCACACGTTTGCATAGATCTCGTATAGGAAAATGGTATAATATAGCAGTAAAACGGTGTATTAAAATATATAAATATATTTATTAAGCTAGGATTTTTTTTATCTCAGCTAGCTACGATTAAAATCAGATTATTTTTTAATCAAGCCTTAGTTTTAATTATATTTTTCTAGCATTAATTAAGTGTAATATTCTATTTTTTATTCTAATTATTAATCATGTTTAAATATTTTCAGCGAGTAAAAAAAATCCTTTTGATAATAAAATTATTAAATTCCAACTATGTGTTCAGCAGTGCAATAAAAGACGTTTTAATAAAATACATATTAAATTCTTTACTTATCTATCGCAAATATACATAGATACATGTACCTGTATATGGTAATCTCATCCATATTAAAATATTGTGATCGAAAAATATCGGACATTCTTGCACGGGAGAGAATGTATCCAGTA
Source organism: Philopotamus ludificatus (assembly GCA_022495035.1). Lineage (NCBI taxonomy): Eukaryota > Metazoa > Arthropoda > Insecta > Trichoptera > Philopotamidae > Philopotamus > Philopotamus ludificatus. The sequence goes on from JAGXCT010034944.1 coordinate 59,058, forward strand.
CCTGATGATATTACATTTTTGCACGAGCGCTCCTTCACTCAACTCACAATGCTGAAAAATTCCAGATGTTTAATAACCCGATATTAGAAGACATAATCAGAGCGTCTTGTATATATTTATATTTTTTTTTGCGATCTGCAACACTTTTACGTTTCATCAGGTTTCTTCGAAGTGACGAAATCCATTCTCCTCACGTCCAAACAGTTTCATAGCATAATTTTTAATTAAAACGGAATCCACCCATAGTCCCTAGTAAACGAAAAGTAATTCTCGGAAAATTCGCGAGAGCGGAATGGGAAAGGATCCGCAGAGATACATTGCCTTAATGGCTTAGGAAAGCATTAATTGCCTCAGGTCGTATCGAATTCTAATCTTATCTAGGCAACTAATTGTTGAATTAAAACAATCTCAAATAATTGCAAGGGATTTTTATTTCAATTCAATAAATTATGAATTGAATATGCGAACACTTTTTGTATTTATCTAAAAAAAAGTCTTAAGAATATATATTATAATTGCGAAAAAATTAATAAAAACAACGATATTCGCTCCTGCCGTTAAGGGCGTGATGTTTTTTCTCGCTCGCCTTCGGTACGATGTGCCGAGTGCGAGTGAAACGCACTAGTGACACGTGCCGCGAGAGCTCTCGCTGATTGAGCGTGTCCTTTACGCCTCATATTGATTAGTTAAAAATCCAAAATATCGACCAAATTATAATGCATGAATAACTATTGTCTATATGTCAAGATATTGAAGAAGAATTCATCTATTTCTTGGCTTCAAATGCTTGGGGTATCTGAGATCGCGCCCTTCAGACGACGCGTATGTTTTAGACCGACGTGACGGATGAGCTAAGGGCCAGGGATAAAACCATTACTTTGTAGAACAATATTGAACTTTATTTAAAAAATAATCTGTTGCTCAAAATCACAAAATGGTATTTTATCATTTTGACCCCTTCTTCATATCTATTTCAGGAATGTTCAATGCTTTGAAAAAATACCTTGTTGGTTTTGAGTTAAAATGTTAATACGGTAACTTTTAACATCGTTCACATTTCGGATATTTTTGTTTCTCGGGAGTGTTTCGGTTCGATCCGGTTTAACCCTTTCAGTGCGGCGCGCATGACGTACATGCGCGCCGCAAAATAAAATGAAATTAATTTGGAAGTAAACTTGTGCTATTTTGGGCTTCATCAGCATCTACGGTTGATATTTCTCTCAAGTAAGACTTAAGTTATGCTCTACATGACCCTTATTAGGGATGTCTTAACATACGGGTCTAAATGTTTGGTTCTGACAAAACAATATGAGCAACAACTGGATATCCTGGAGTAGAGGATTCTGAGATCTGGAGCCGTATCCGACGACGTCCGAAGCAACGAGGAGCTGTAACGACTATACAAGGATATACCGGTCACAACTGTTGTCAGAGTGGCCAGACTTCGATGGGCCGGTCACGCGTCATGGATACAGAACAGCCAGCCGCCGAAAAGGCTTATGATTAACTAGCTTTTCTGTGCCCAGAGGAAAGGAGGACCAAGGCTAAGATGTTTGGACTGTGTACAGAGGGACTCTGTATTATTGAAACTTATCATAAGATAGAGTGACGTGGCGGGAGACTGAATAAAACGAAGAAGGCTGTGAGAAGGATCAGGACTTTACAATAGGACCGTCGCATCTATGAATCATCATGCACAAAGAGAAGATCCATGTTTCAAGCTTAATTCGTTGATGATTTAAAGAGAATTGTAATCAACCAGAGATGTTTATTTGTCTTCATCAAAATAAGACTGTTGTCCACTTCTAGGAATGTTCTTTAGGCTCCTTTTACACGATTTAAACTTTTTAAGCCGGAATTTACATCTGTTTGATGATTTTTTTCTTCCCTAGCCGTGATTGCATAAAGTCCTTTTGAAGTCCAGTTGAAAAAATGCAAGCTATTGTCTTCGATTCTAGGATTAAACTATTTTTTCTTAAGTAACAAATAGATGATAGTACGAGAAATTCTTGCACCGTATATATACAGACTCAAAAAAACTAGATAGACAAAAAGTGATACCTGGCTCCTTTAAAATATAATATAAATATTTACAGTGGTGACTTAAAATATGTCAGATTTTGAATAAGTCTAATTTGATATACGTCCTGTTTGGATGCGAAAATTTACGTTCTTTGTCTGAGATGTCTGTGAAAGTAAAAACTATGACTTGAGATCAATATTACCAAAACCAAGCTGATGATTATCGACTGAAGTAATCAGCTATCCAGATCTGTTAATCTTGTGGATCTGGAAAGGGTTGAAGAATTTCTATATCTCGGATCACTACTTACGATTAACGGAAATTGTGAGCCAGAGATAAGAAGGCGATTAGAGATGTTTAAAATGCGATGTCAAAGCCATAAAGGAGAACATCAAAAAGATAATTGAGGCTTTTGAAATGTAGTACTGGCGACGCCTACTGAGAATACCATGGACCGCTAACCGCACAAATGTGTATTTCCTAAAAGAAATAGGGAGTTACTAAGAAGACCGTCTCTTAAAAGGATTCTTCGATACTTTGAGCATCTCGCCAGAAGAAAGGATAGCCTGGAGAAGCCCGACGCGCTTAGGAACGTACACGAACTCAAGGGAAAGGGGTAGGGTGCCCCACCCGCTGGAACGATCAACTGCCACAGGCTCCACCGTAGTAGCTGCGATGCGGGATGCAGAATGCAGAGAATCCTCGAGAGACAAAATCAAGAAGATTCGTAACAAAAATGGTCACGATCCTCAGACAAAGCTGGTTGGAGCACTGTTGTAAATCAAAACAACTGCCGTACAAATAAAAAGTCTTCCCGCATTACTCGTTTTTTTGTAGAAAGTTTCCTTGTAAAACAATAGATAGAAGTTTCGTTGTATATGTCTTTGTTCATTTGTCTTGGGGCCAAAAATTAATCAAGTCATCGCCGGACATAACAAGCAACTGTTGCGAGCGTCTCGTTGCCAACTTTCCACCGCCAATCTCCAGGCACAAAGCCAATCTGCCCTCCTCGCACAGTTTCCGGTAACGGCGATAAGATCACAATACGCAAACTTCCCGCCAACTCTCATAACGGACGAGAACAGAGTGGAAAATAGATTGGCGTAGGGGGTAAAAATTGCGAAAATCTTCTTTGTCAGATTATACACTCCACATGCAAACCCCCCAGTCTCCGGCGTCCTCGGTCTCCGACCTCCACTGCGTCCCCGCCTCCACCTGGTGGAGGAGCTTTTTTTCAGCTGTAGTTGTACAAGCGTCGGACGCCGGGACGCGTTACGTGCCACTTTCATCAGGCTGAAAGACCACCAAGTGCCCTTTCAAAGTTTCTGATGACACGTGAGCAAAAAAAATGAGCGGAATACAAATGTGTTAAGTGAATTACTTTTTCTTTTCAGCAACAAGCACAGCGGTTACACGACCAGATACGTGGAATATTATCCCAAGACATTTATTAAAGAGGAGAAGAATTATTTTATATATTAATATAATACAGACGACACTCTTTACACTTTTTGCACGGAAATATTTTGTCCATATTTCTATTACACGTATGCGCACGTACGAGAGATTAGTATCTCCAATAATATACAAAAAAATAAATGGATTGATTTACCTATGGCAGAAAAATGATATGTGTAATTGCCGTTTTATTGACTGTGTATACATCCGTGGTGAAAACATTTGCCGCACTGCAAAATTTTACTCAAAATGTTTTTTACTTTAATATATGGTTACTCTACGACGACGGGGAACGGACATGTCCTAAGCAACGAAGAGCTGCACAAAATATACAGAGTCATACCGATCACAGTTATCAGAGTGTAAGCCACTGAAAAGGCTAATGATCAATAAGCCTTCCTATCCCCAGATAAAATGAATATCATAGCTGAGTCGGTTAAGACTGATTAGAAGATGGAGCGACGTGACAGCAAGTCGGATAAGATGGAGAATACTGCAGTATGAGGTCAGTGCTCTACACTTAGTTAAACCACCGAGATTAAATAAATTGAATTTTAACTTTTTCGAACTAAATTTCATAAATTTTCGTCGTCGTCTGTTTGGCGTCTTTGGTGGAGCTTAAGATGTAGATAGAAGAAACCCAGGATCACCGGAGATCGCGTAGTGTCCAAAGGTAACAAACACCTGCATCGGGTTAGAAGGCCTTGCAAGTATGTAAGTAAGTCCTCATTACCTCTAAGAGTTATTGGTCTTCTTGAAGGCACAAAATGTCCCTTACTCATCCAACGGATTTCTGTGTAGAGCAGCAGATCTCCATACTGGCGTCTTTGGAGAACACAAGTCCTTAACTGGTTAATAATTTTAACAACAAGTTTCATTCAATCGTTGAATTTTAGATATTTGCACACAGTGCCTTCTGTGTAGTTTATTTCTGGTTCGGAGATGTCTTGTTTTGGGCCAAAGACTGCCGCTTATCGCGCTGACCAGGACCTATAGGACTGCCTCTACAGCGGTTCTGTCACTCGACTTGGAACTTCAGATCCGGGCTGCGGGCTGGTTGATCCTTCGTGGCTATCGAGCACGTCTTTGGGACCAGGACATTCTCCCGACCGACGTCGAAGCTTTGAACCAAGCCGCACTCAAGAAGAGACTCCATAGTATTGCGTTAAAGTGGTAATCCGTTGGTCTTAACAGAAATTACGGGCGAACTGGTTTCCGGTTCTTCCCCAATGTACTAGCTCGAGTTAAGCTGCATTGGTTTATTCCCGACCATTACGTATCCCAGTTTATTACGGAATATGGCTCCTTTAACGCCAATCTTCATCGTCTGGGCCTCAGGGATGACATGGCTTGCGAGTTTTGTGACTCCAATGAACAGTCACCGAAATACATTCTTTGGGAATGTCCGGAGTTTTGTTATGAAAGAGAGACTATGCTCAATATAGTAAGGCGGTCCCCTGGACCTTGTCTCCTCCATCCCTGCTTACAGAGCTTTTGTGACTTACGAACAGGTCGGAGCGAGATTCTTCTCCCTTAACATATTACCCTTGCCTTCTTAAGTGTAGGTCGCCTGTATTTCCAAAAAGTATTTAGATGCGATGGTTGCCACGATAGCTCGTCAAAGGTAGTCTATTTAGACTCATCGTAGGGCGGGCCCTCCAGAAAAACCTCAGCTATATTTTGTTGTTATTTATAATACTGTTGTAATAAACCGGCATAGTCCGTCCGTATCATTTCTGGGCTCTCGATATTCTCGAGTGGGCCCCTATCTTTCTTACGTATAGTGTGTCACAGAACACATTTTACGCGGGAAACGGTTCCCGTCAAAAGTCAGTGACATAATCGTCACGTGACCCACAGGAACGGGTATAAATATGTCCCATTTTGGAGCCATCAACATACATTCGCTCACGCTATCATGGCAGTCACATCTCCGTGATTTCTCTCGTACCGGAGATACGTCTCCGGGATCTTCATGATCATCTCGTACCAGAGATACGTCTCTGGGATCTTTATCATCATCTCGTACCGGAGATACGACTCTGGGATATTTTCATCACACCTATCATCGAACTGACGACACCTGCAATTCTCAATAAACATCATTAACAAACAAAGTGTGTTTCACTTTGATCTCGATCTTCAAAGCGCGATCGTCAACTACCGAACGATCGAACGTTTAGGCGCCAGCGGTCGTGTACCTTTTGATACGCGAGCTCGGTTGCCTTAACATTGGAGGCAGCGACGGGTTACCTTTTTGGTACTACTGTCGCGCCCCCTTAACACTGTTGATTCAATATAGATTTTAATTATTTATAATGTTAAATAATTATAGTACTTAGAAATTTATTGAAGTTTAGTTCAGAGAAATATTTCATTTCGGAGCCCAATAATAAAATTTTTGAGAGTCAAATTTATAAATATGATAAAATATCCTACGCGAGCTACCGAAATACCGCTCGCGAGCGACCGGTGCTAACTAAGCTCAGTCGCGGTTAACTTACATTACAAGCCATAACATCGTATACGTTTAATATGGTGTTCCGTCATTTTTTTTGGATTTGCAGAAAAAGTTTGAGAAACGCTGCAGTAGTTCAAAATACAATTAAAAAAAGTATCACTTAACGCCCAATGTGTTAAATCGTATAAATTGATACTAGAAAATTATTTAAACGTAAAATATTAAAATTCTATATATTTTTTGTTACCTATTTTGATTAAAATCTGTAACGAAGCATTCAAGAAAATTCAATTTAAGCCTCAACATCCATTCGAACGGAGAGAAAGAGATGCGTATCTAATTCCATTTATTAGACTCGCAGAGGTGGAATTAAACTCGCAACCTCACTCTTCCCTCCCGTCATCAAATGTCAATAAATTGCCATAAACCCGATTTATTCCCGCGGGGAAAAATTAATCGAAGCATAAAAAATGAATTAAACGAACTATCTATCCAATTGTTTGTGTGGCACGTGTACGTATACACAGGGTGATTCACTCTGTCGTAAATTAAACACAGCACTCGATTTATCCAGTCCGAAACTCTCTAGTCTGGAAATTGTACCATAAATTATCCTGTTCGCGTTTCTATCTCCAATTAGATGGTGTTTGGATGTCAGATGGTGATAATTGAGTGAATAGCTTCGGGCCAAATTTGCTTTCACCTCATCCATTTCTAATTAATTATCTCATAGAGACGTGCAGAGTTTTGTGCAAATATTTGCAACTTGTAATTAAATATATACATAATGTACACTGAGGAGTTTGTAATATATATTTGACTTGAAAAATGAAAATTAGATGACTCGGCGATATTGATTTTGTGGATATTAGCAAATTTCAAGATTAAATGATATAACTTCAATACACCCGCGGGCAAAAAAACTAGTTTATAACTCTTATCGTCAATAACCATATAATTAAAACGATCAGTGGCGGATTAAGCGGCCGTGTGAGGCCCATTTTTAAACCGTGGGGCCCCAAATGAGGCCCCACGGTTTAAAAATGGCGTTTCATTAGGTTTCAAGTAAAAATATTGTATTTACCTGAGTTTAATCAATATGGTTTCTGACGAGTCGGCAATTCCGCTGAAGAATTTATAGCCTAATTTTTTTTTACCCAATATATTAAATAATATTTCAATATCCAAACAATATTCTTGAAATATCCATTTTATCCGAAATGCCAAATGGTGAGGAGCGTTGATTAGATTAAAAGCTATCCTGGAATCTGTAGAGGGGTTTTTTAATTGCGTAATATAATAAGGGTTTTCTAGAAACGTTTTTTTTATAACTTGAGTTGTGGGGCCCCGATATTTTTACCCCTTGGGGCCCCACTTGATTCGATCATAGTTGAAATGGTGCATTTGATAATCCCGAAATTGTAAGCAAATCTAACGGTGGCTAAAAAAAGCCAGATTTATTCACTTCTAAGAATATTAACAAAATTTTAACTAGAAATCTGGATCCCAATATATCTTCAATATAGAACGAGCTACAAAAATATAATTTTTAATGTATGTAAAATTTTTCTAGAATAACTCTTTTAATATTCATTTATAATTGTATAGAACTGAGAAAAAATAAATAAAAACAACAATATTTGTTGCAGTTGCCACGTGCGCGAAATTTTTTCTCGCTCGCATCCGGTACGATTTGCCGAATGCGAGTGAAACGTGACATGTCATACTGTGATTTACGCGTCATATTGATTAGTTAAAAAATCCAAAATGTCAAGATATTGATGAGTTCTTGAAACGCTAGGGGTATTTGAGATACCCCCTTCGGACGTCGCGGTTGTTTTCGAGCCGCTGTGACGGATGGGTTAAAGAAATCACTATAAATTAAACAACTAAAGTAATCAGAGTGAATTATTTTTTAAAGAAATCAGTAATTTATTTATTATTCACTGATATTTATAATAACAAAAGTTAAGATAATTAAAAAAATACATTTTTTCACCCCTTTTTTAAATGAAAGGATTTGTTCCGGATAGGATATTTAATAAAAAATAATAATCCAAAAATGCAGTATAAACAGGGACATATTGACTTTTCAGCAGTGTTAGGAAATGTATGGTGATTTTTAAGCCAATTTTATTACTTCGTTAAGGATTACGAAGTAAAAAAATTGGCTTAAAAAATAAACCTTTGAAGTTCGACCGGTATTAAAATTGAAAAATTAGGTGTGACTGATTGAAGTTAAAGCAAATTCTATCAAATCTATTTTACGAATAGCAGATACAGTCAGATATTTTTGGTCTAGAGCAGGGATGAGCAACCTTTATGAAAAATGGGCGAAACAAACTTATGATAATACAAACACTGAATGATGAACTCAAATTATCGCTTTACTAACAAAATAAACCTAGTATTAAAAAATACAGTACGACACGGCGGCTCGAAAACAACCACGACGACGGAAGGGGGTCTATTTATAATGTAAAATAGACCCCAAGCATTTCATTTCATCAGTATCATGACTTTTTTAAAAAAATAGAATATGTATGGTACAGGCAAACCTCAGCTTTCGCACATTCGACTTTCGCACAATTCGCTATTTCGCACATTTTTAAAAATCGTTTTTTTTCAAATATTGTTTCCAAAAGGCAGGGCATAGTGATGGATGAAATGGAGAAATCTTTGTGTTATTGGATAAGTAATCAAAACAAGAAAACATCCCTCTGAATACTTCAATGATTCAAGCTAAGGCTCTTAGTTTGCATAAAGATTGGAAGGCTAGATTAAACGAAGATTCTAACATAATGTTTCATGCAAGTAACGGCTGGTTTTTAAATTTTAAAACAAGGTATTCTTTACACAATATTAAATTCACTGGAGAATTAGCTGATGCGGATGAAGATGCTGCAAAAGACTTTATTTCATCATTGTCCAAAATTATTGAAGATGAAGAATATACTAGTCAAATATTCAATGTAGATGAGACTGGTTTATTTTGGAAGAAGATGCCTAATCGTATATTCTTATCAAAGGACGAATCAGTTGCCCCTGGTCATAAACCTTCTAAACTTAACAGTGAAGATGTTAATGAGATGATTGAATCTCATTCTGAAAAGTGAGGAAGAAGAACCAGAAGAAATCATCAAGACCTTAACAATAAAAAACATGAACGAAGCTTTTACGCATCTCGAGACATTTTTGAATATTATGGAAGAATGTGATCCCAATGGAGAACGCATATTTCAATTGCGTAGGGCGATCCATAATAGTACTGCATGTTACAGAACTTTCTATGAAGAATAAAAGTAGTAAAATACAACTAACCCTTGACAAGTTTATTAAGAGAATATAATTTTTATTTAATATGTACTTAGGTTGTACATATTAGTATATGTACGTAGTTAAGTACAATTTTTGGTGTTTTTTTTTCATCCCTCTACTTTCTTCGAACATTTAACTTTCGGCACACATTTTCAGGAACCAATCATGTGCGAAAGTCGAGGTCCGCCTGTATTATTAATAATTTGGTCGATATTTTGAATTGCGTATATGACAAGCGCACTTGGTGATGTTCCGCCGCAGACTGAGGACACGCCGTCGACTATCGACCACCGAGTTTTCGCAGCACGTGTCAATCGTACGGTTTCACTCGCACTCTGCACAATGATTAATAGTAATTTTATTCTTCAGACATTTTTTAGACAAATATAAAGGGTTTGTGACATGTAGGATTAATATTAAGAGTGTTTTTTAAGAGACTTGGGTTCCTAATTAGACCCCATCGGCACAGCTAGGTTAAAAAATGGTGAAATATAAATGTTTGAAGGGCCACACGAGAAAAAGTGAAAAAACATTTAAAAATAAATATCATTTAAGTGATAAAACCAAATCTTTTCGGATTCTAATGTATCAAGAATTAATAAAATTAGAGGAGAATTCAATATTTCTTTGACATTATATGACAGGGGATGAGAAGTGCGTTATGTACTCGAACCAATGCCGAAAAATCAGTAGCAATGCTGAAACTAAACCTAATAATCTAAAAGGTACCTTTATCTGTATGGTGGGATTGTAAAGGTATTATTTATAAAGATTCTTAAATATGGTCAAACAATAATAGCACAGTTGGGTTATGGTATTGCGATTGATTTTGGAATCACCGATTATCTTTAACCCTTTTACTCCCAAGGGGCCGATCATCGGCCTCAAAACTTTCATACAAAAAATATGCTATATATATTTTTTTTCGTTTAATTTAAATTCATAATGTTTTATGGGGAGACACGTTAACAGTTTATGACGAGTTATTGATTTTTAACATGCATATAGAACTTGGTTCATACCATTTTTTTTAAATTTTATATAAAGATTTTCGAAACCCCAGTCCAAAAAAATGATTAGATTATTTATAAGGTAATAAATAATTATAAGAACCTTTATACAAATTTATTAAAAAAAGTTTTATAAGTTCCTGGAAGGGTTGACATGATATTTGCTAAACAATACCATTATTTTGAAAAAAAAAATGCTTGGGATTCTTCGCATATTCTATGCAAAAATAAGGGATTAAAAGGGTTAAAGTACTTCAGGGACGTTCAATCGGCGTGTCTATGGTCGAATTCAATTGCAAATAAAGCGCATCCACCGCACATATCGATACTGCATCCATTTCCGACGTCCAATTTCCGGCACAAGTGTCACTTCCGGCGCCAGGAACAAAGAGCCGCCTCACACCGTCACGCGACATGTAATTAAGATCGGGATCCCAGATAATTAAAATGTACCTTGGCGATGTGGAGTTGATCCTCGGAGATGTGGGTCAAACATTGGTCCTTTAATCACTCTGCTTTAATCCCCGGGCAGTGCCAGTATTGATTTGCGCGTGTCTTTGGGACCCAACACGTGTCAACTAAGAGGTAATCCTAGGGTTTATTAAAATTTCTCTCAATGCCGCATAGAAAACGGAACCGTTTTCTCATCTTATTCATATATTTTTATTAAACTGATTGTAGCATCAGAAGATGCTTAATCTAAGATGCTTTATTTATTTTTAAGGTGGACATAAATCGAATACGTCCGACAAGATATCGTTGGTGTATGGTTCGGATCGTAAAATCGCAAATAAAATATATGGGCCAGTGAAACTAAGGGGTTATTAAAGGGGATGATTGGTATGGGGCAGGCAATCAACTTTCGGCTGAAACACTACAAGGAACTAATCAACTTTCAACACATACATATATACAGAAAGTTGATTAGTTCCTTGTAGTGTTTCAGCAGTGAAAACCGCACGGATATCCCCGGACAAGATAGAGCGAGACGCAAACAGACCCGGAGAGGGATAGAGACCCGGATTAACATTCACCGGAGCGTGTAATATTTTTTTCAGGAGTCCTCCCGGCATTATAAATGAACACATATAAAATTTCCCTTACATATTCATTTTAATAATTCGCGGAAACGACGTCGCTGAAAATTATTTCAAAGATAATATTAAGCGTAGCGTGTCAATAATAATAAAATAAAAATTAGTTGCGACCTGAAAATTAAAACTAACTTTCGGCACGGTGAAACACGTCAAAAATTTAATTAAGCAAAGCGCTTCACTCGGAAAATTATATATACAAAGTTTGCAAATTTTCCGCGCCCACTCTTTCGCATTTTCCTCTCAACCCCACCCCCCACATCCCCCCTCATCTCTTTCCACAACATCATATCGATATTCTGTCAAATGTATGTGTTCAACAAGTGAAAACTTCATCCCCTAAATTAATTTGCGATAAGCGATCGAAAATTTTTCAATAAAAGAGTTTTCGGCACAAAAACTCATCCCGCCGCAATTCGTAAAGTTTAATTTGTTTAATTTAAGTATTACGAAGAAATGCTAAGTATTTTCGTTGAATCGGCATAATAGCCTTAGCGCTGTTTGCAAGAATTTAAAATATGAAAAATTTAATAACGCTCAGACATTCTTTCGTGCTCATTACGAATTATTAATTTAACGTTTAATGCAGACGAAACTCGTGTAGCCGTATTAAAATGATAAAAATCACCGGTTCCATTCGTAATCCATGAAATCGTTTACGATCCAGGGGTAGGGAGTATAAAATAAATAAATAATATGTAGAGAAACAACAAAGGTACGGATCCCGTCCTCTCTTTTTTTTATATTCAAGAATAACTGAGCGTTTCCAAAGAAAAATCCATTCTGTCCCCCGTATGAGTTTCGGGCTAAAGAGACGTTTTATTTAAATGAGATCAATTTGTTCACTTGCCTTTTGAATACAGTGTTTGAATACAAATCCGAATATTTATTTTTGCTTATTAAACATTGTGATAAATTGCAAAAATTGTCTAACCACAAACAATTTAATAAAACAAACACAAAATAATAAACGGTTGACGACCCCATTATAGGCGTGTTAAATAAATGATCGAAAAATATTCATATTTAAAAAAATGTATACACTCATAGCGAAAATTTCGCCACAAATACATTTATTTTTTTGCATTTGAACACATTTTACCGATGGGGTCTATTTGGCACACTAAACTTTTGAAAAAATCTATAAATGCGACCAAATTATGAAGCATATCATTCATAATATTATATTATGCGTGATTGGCGAACTGGGTCATTCTGTAATGCCAATCACGCATTGTCTT
>JAGXCT010034945.1:0-22772 GCA_022495035.1 Philopotamus ludificatus
TATACGTATAATACTTCTTTTTTGACCAAATTATCTCCAATAGGAAAAAAGTTATCAAGCATTTTTTACAGAGCCGCGCAAAATCGCAAGATCGATAAATAGATGCGGGTTTAGGTGTAAGTTTCGCCTGAAAACAGCTGGTGCTTGAGTGTTAATAATCAACAGGATGATCAATGTATATCTGTCCAAAGAGTTTGGATACCAACTACATATTCTTCGGAAAATTCGATGTAGATTCTCGTTTGTTGAATATCTGATTCTTTTGGATTTTTTTAATATATGAGTTGAATTTATGCACAGATAATCTGCAAATCGAGTAATCTGCACACGGATAATCGCAAGTGGACTGTATTATTATTTGCATCATGTTTTCCGAAAATAAGAAATGCTTGGGGTTTCTGTGAGACCCCTTCGGACGATGCGGTTGTTTTCGAGCCGCTGTGACGGTTGGTTTAAAAAAAAAACTTGCTACTGATAATGTCTGCAGTTATTAGTTATGAGATATTGACGAAACCTACTTAACAAAATTCTAGAAAAATCAGATAAGTTTATAATAACAAGGACAAAGAGGAGCTAAATGACATAATTGCTAAAACAATATTTTTGGATTTTTGTTCAAATTTTCAAGTTCAAGATCAAATCAACATTTTTGAATTTTAAAATCAATCGAAATTCTTGATTAGAGAAATGTATATTTAATGATAAACCGTGAAAAATGGATGCTGAAACTATAGGACTATGTCGTTTTTTTTATATTTTCCGTATCTCGAAGGTCTCGTTAGCCGTGTCCACGTCCCGCACGTGTTCAGAGACGGATTTGCAGTGAAAGCTGGGGACAAATTAAGCTTTTTTTAAAAGTGATGTACTTGTATCATCGTACTGTGAGATTCAACGGGTCTGACCTATTTTTACCTTCGACCGTAGCTTTAGTTCTATATACATTTGATCCTTACACTATTTTTCGTAACAAATGACCATTTTATTAAATAATAAAAAACTATTTTTCATGAGCTTTACATAAATTCTAACTCCACGCTATATGAGCTGCGTGGAAAAAAAGCTATGTGGAGATACACTCGACATAGAAATGCAAAGGGTTAAATTTAATCATAAATCATGAAAAAAAAGAAATTAGGTCGATTATTTGGAGTAATGGACTAAATCCCTAATGTTTGTAAATAAATGGTATATTATTTTGCACGATCGTGTAACATAAGGGTCTTTAAAATGGATTTGGAAATATTATTCATATATGAATTAGTCTCAAATAACACGGATTCGGTTTATATACGATTATATAGTACGTATATATTTCTATAATATAATAAATCGTCTGCGAGTTTGATGTAGTATTTTTTCATTAATATCGAAAACCTTTTTCAATTGAATCCGAATTTTAAATAATGAAAATTTATTTTGACTCATGGATAAAAATGATTCAGCACAAACGCACAGAGCTTTTCTATTAAAAGTTAACAATGCAGCTTTTTAAATGTAAATAGCGTTATTGATGAATTTAGTGAGCGTGCTAATTTTTTTCAGACGAGTATCGATTTAAATATTGATGATATTTTCAATCGAATAAACAGCATCGAATGCTGAAAAAAAACACGCAGAGGAGAGCTCAAGTTTAATGTTATCGATTTCGCTACTAAATAAAGCAAGAGTTATAAACAACACTATAAAAATAGTTTATTGTCCTAGTATTCATTGGAGAGTGATTAGAAACACAGTTAAAGCAGTGGTTAATTGCGCTTTTCTACGATCGAAAAGCTGAAAAGGCGCCATTTCAGACGTGAATTAAATCGACTGTAATAATTCAGACAGTGCGATCAGAAAATAACACGATGATAAAATCAAAAATGATTGTTTTGCTTATTAATCGTTACGTAGCCACTCTGTCCGATGAAATGGCGATATTAACAACATACCACACATTATTTAAGTGGAATCGACCCAAGATTGGAAGGATCGCTTCCCAAAATGGCCAATTCGTTCTGTCGCGGTTTAACCACATTTAAATCGGACCGATTATATCCCCGGCATCACCTGATGAATTTCATTACACGCCAGTCTCTCTCAATTAATCGAGTTAATAGACCGGAAATACCAATTTTCGACTAACCAGGGTCGGAAAGACGACGGAAAAATCCGGCTCGAACACCACCCGATTAAATGAAAGCGACTCAATTATCCGAATTAGGCGGTCAATTGATTCCGTCTTTACGATTCGCGCAAAGGACACTGCGAATCGGCACTAAAACTTTATTTACGGCACTTGTGGGATTGCGGCCGTTTGAAGTTATGTCCGATGCCGGAATGCGTGTCCGATTCAATTTATGTGATTCGATATCTATTTCGTTTTGGAATAGTGGTGTTTATTTTTTCGGCGGATGTCCTTTCCGAATAAGCACGGGCACCAAAGGGACCTGGAAGGTCGCATGTGGCCATAAGCGTCCCTAACACCGATCATTTTATTTTCAACTACAATATATATTTATTTTATTATAAATATAATGCTGCGTTTCATCGAAAATAAAATCTGAGCCTGTATTTAATTTTAAGTCGAGAAGAAAATGAACCAGGAGACAAGATCTTATATTTCCATGTCAACTTCCCATGGAACACCATCATATCATTTGTAATAATTATTCATATCCAGTAAATACTTCGTATCTATGTATTGTAGTTTGCTTATAATGGATTGGCAACATGGCCATTAATAATTTCATTTCATGAATTCTTTCTCTCACAGGTTAATTTTATCACGCTATGATATTCGAAAAAGTCAATGCTATCAGCAAAGGACTTGAATGTAAGTATACGCCTCGAATTCCCTCAGATTAGAGAAGATACAGAAGAAATTTCTTAGGTATCTAGAGTTGGATTCTACAAGTTTATACTATAGCGCATGGGTGCAGGGTTTCGGTATATATTATTGAGAAAAAGAAGATCGGTTGCGTAAGCACTTCTTCCAGGCTATTGGTTGGCGCAATACATAACCCTTTTGACGCAATTGCGAGTTGTCATATGGGCGCCATGCGCTCACTACCATCGAACCCGTTCACGTGTGCTTTTTCTTCCGCCAAAGGCGAGGACAGGCTCATAGAAACTCCGGTAGCCAGAGCTATTGCTTTGCTCAACCATTTGGCCAGAATATGTGGATATATTCGATGTCAAGTAATAACCGTTGTTGATATCCTATATGAGGTACGCCAATTATTACGCGGCTAATTTATTGTAATATATGTTGTTGTTGTGTTATTTATTTTTCTCATGTATTATTATGTGTTATGCGTGATTGGCGAACTGGGTCATTCTGTAATGCCAATCACGCATTGTCTTTAAATAAAAAAATAAATAAAAAAATAAAAAAATACGTTTAGCCCATTTTTGCTAAGTGTTCCAATATTGGAACATTTTATTTTTGGTCACCATTCCAATATCCATTGACGAATATAAATAGAGGTTGCATCAGTCGATAGCTGACAGGCGTGAGGAGTGCCTGGTGCAGTAATTTAAAGTTAAATTGTGGGAGAAAGCAGTATTTTTTTAAAAACATAAATTACAATCAATACGAAATGTCAACTTTTGAGTATTTTTTTATTTACTGATCGTATTAATAAAAAAAGTTCGGTATATTCGTTCATTGTATTAAATTAAACGTGTCAGTTTTCTAACATTTAACTCATTATATGTCAAGTGTTCATATCTTGTAAAATTCTGAAAAACTTGTATAAAACCAATACAAATGTAAAAAAAACATTATAGATGAATTTTGAGGGAAGAAATCGGGCAAAAATTAGGTAGGTTTTAGTCTGAACAATTTTCTTAGTTATTATAAGCTTTCAAATCAATCCCTATAGATTTTTTAAATTTATTTTCTCAATATCATGCCTACGGGGCGATTCAAGGTCAAGCATGCCGTTCGCCGAAATTTCGTAAAACGTCGTTTTTTACAAATTAAACCATAACTCTTTTATTAATTAAGATATCGATTCGACTAAAATGGTTAGAGTAGAAGGGTTAAGTCGTGAGATTACCTAGAGAAAATCGTTTCAAATGTTGTCTCATATTAGAAAAATAATACCGAGTGAATCGAAGTATGGTTAGTATTGAATACGCCCTTATCCGATCGTAGATAAATTAATGCGGTCTTCGGACATAAGTCGTTTTCATCCCTGATATAGAGTATATAAAGTTTTTCCAGTTATTATCCCAGCGCTTGCAGTATTATGCAATTGGCTGAAAAATTGCATTTTCAGTGAAGTTTTCCAGTATACCATCGGGTTTTTTTTTTTTAATTTAAGAACTTTCAGATTAATTCGGACGTGCAGGTAATACGTAATTGTTAGAAAAAGCTCCTGCAACGCGAAGCAAACTGACTTACGTACTGCATCTGAAAAGTTTTTTCAGTAGCGCACCTAATTGCTTTTTCATTAAGTTTCCGAAGCCAAGCAACGACGTGGCTGAGGTAAAACGAGACGGTGACTTTAAAATATATTATTTTTGCGAGGTCAGCTCATTCCAGCGGAGTTTACGAGCCGCCAACATTTCGAATCGGTGTAATGGAAAAAAAAACCCCGTTCTCACCATGGGGTGAAATGGCCGTCTAATTTTAAAATTTAAAGCTTCCGTGATGCTCCCTTCCCGCGATTGTCGTATATCGGTGTTAGGCAACGGTGACGTATCAATTATTGACAGTAGAAAAGTGATCCCTCCATTAATATGTTATGGGGTAGGGTCGAAATGTTGTCAACGTATCGGAGTACCAAGATAAGGACGCCAATGACCGACGCCGGTCATTGGCCGAATCTTTTCCACGGTGGGGTCCGTCTTTTCTGCCGCATCCCAATGACACGAAAGACAGACAGGCAATTTCGGAATGCTGTATACGTACTCGTTATACTGAAATATTGATGGGGGCCAGACTTTCATCACACCCTGCATACGGAATAGAAGGACGCATTCATTAAAATGGGGCTCGTGTCTTGAGACATTTTCGAGTGATGGACAACTACTTCCGACCGTAATTCTAAAGTTACTCACTCTAAACGTGTGCTGATGATGTTTAAATAATTCATACATCTCGACATAAAAAAAACGTTTAGCACGATCTTAATTCGAAAAGAATTCGCAAAAAGTACCGAGTTTAAAAAGAACTCTCAATGTATTACACAGGTGTATATATTTATCATTAAATTTTATTTAAATCAAAAGTGCTAGATTTAAAAAAAATATTTAGGTAGTTTGCTTTAAAGGTCAAGTGATAATCAAGTGATGGAACACTGCTGATATTTTCAGGTTTTTGTCTGGTATACGACAAAAAAAACTCAAGAAAACATTCAAGAAAACATTGGTTTGTTTTGCCACAACCACCATAATCCCCAAATCTTGCTCTGTCGGACTACCACCTTTTCTGTTCTTTACATAATTTTTTGAATGGAAAAACTTTCATTAATGTTTAGCGACTCAAACAGGCCCTCGATACTTTCTTTCAGTTCAAATCCACCAAATTTTATGAGGGGATGTTATTTTTATTCGATAAGGGATTGAAGCTGAAGACACTTTAAAAAATGCCATAGATGGTTAAAAAAAATTAAAGTGGTGAAAGAAAATTAAACGAAACTAAGGTCATGAAGACCTCTAAAATTGGATGATGTTGCTTTAATTTATTGGTGGAATTCGACTCTCGGTTGAAGATCTCGGCTATCACTGGTCAACAGTACAAGACTACACCCGGGCCTCGTATAACACGGTTTTATATAACACGGTTTTGTATAACACGGTTGAATAAATGGTGGCTATTTTTTATACAACACGCTTTATTATAACACGGTTTCAGGAAAAAATGAGTTGTGGTGGCATGTTCGATTTGGCAAAGTCCGTGGAATGTGCCGTGACAAATCTTATTGAGCATGTCAAAACTTGTCAATTTTGTTTGTTATAAAACATTTAGTTGTGCTCTGGCATTCAATAGTGCAGTGCATATTTCTTGGTAATCCGTAGATTTTTCTGGCTTATTGTTTTTATGTATGCACTTTAAATATTCCATACATATCAAAAAACGAAAAAACCTGCGAAGGGTTCAAAAATAGCGAAAGAAGAATATCTTTACTATTATGTTCTAATTCTTCTGGGGATTCCATAATGAAGTCGTTATTTATTAATAATAAAACCCCCGAGCACTGAAAGGTTATGAGAAAAAGAATCTACCTGTTTATTGGAGAGCCAAGTATTCTTTTTAAAGATTGGTTTTACAGATGCAAGAGATTATACGAGGAAGAAAAATATTGATTTTAAAATATTATTGATATTGGACAATGCACCAGGACATCCGCTCGATTTAAAACATCCTAATGTAGAAATATTATTTTTACCACCAAACACTACATCTATTACATTCGTCGAACATTTGAAAAAATACTAGAAGACATCGATCAAGATGAAAACTTAACACTTCCACAAGCTTGGAAAAAATTTACTATTCGAAAATTGTTTCTGCATCTGTTAAAGAAATAAAACAATCCACTTTAAATGCTTGCTGGAAAAAGCTGTGGCCAGAAGTAGTCACTAAAGAATATGTTGGTACCATCAATAGAAAATGAATAAGACAATTAACATTTGTCGTGGGTATTGGTGGAGGTTTGCAGCTGACATGGATAACAAAGCATCCAAGAAATATTGGAGATCGTTCTGGTTGAACGAGAAGATAGTGAAATGTTGAATGAGCCTACCACAATTAATGACTCAGAAAGCAGCTGCAGCGACGTGGCTACATGTTTCACATTAAAAACCATAAATGACGGCTTGGAATTGGCTATCAAATTAGAAAAAAAAATATTGAAAAGGATCCTATAATGGAAAGAAGTTCGAAATTCAAGAGGGAATTACAACAGATTTTGGAACCTTATAATGAAATACGTAAAGATTTATACGCTAAAAGCAGACAATCGTGTGTTACTGATTTTTTTAAGACTAAAACCACAAGAAATCCAGAGTCCTCCGATGATGATGATGAAAACTTTTACAACCGATCTCGAAAAGTAAAATACATAGAATTCTAGAGTGATAGCGATGATGAATGATGCTACATTGTATTATTAAGTTTTTTTTTTCAATAATAATGTAGAAATGTATGTCTTATTTGTTTTGATTTAAAATAGAAGTGCATGTACTCGTAACAAACTATCTTCGAATTTTTTTGGAACGCAAACCCTAATTTTGTATGAACTTCAAACCTTGTATAACACAGATTTATATTACACGACTTTTTGGTGGAACCATATAACCGTGTTATACGAGGCCCGAGTGTATTTGAAAAGGATCGGTAAAAAAATAGACAAGTAATTTGGGTACCGCACAACTTTGGCTAACAGCGCTAGAACAAAGGATAGCCTTCTGTTCGTCGCTCTTGTCTGAGACCGATTCGTTTCTGAGAAGAATTAATACCAGTGATGAAAAATAGTTGCTGTACAACAATCCAAAGAGGAAAAAAACGAGGCTTGCCTTTCTTAAAATCAAGTACCGGTTACAACCCCTTCAGATATTTTGGGCGTGATTCATTAAGAATTATTTAAACCTGAACAAATTGTTAGAGCGGAAATTTATTGTGCATATTTAAAAAGATTGAAGGCGAAACTGTAAAGATATCGTATTAGGTTTATGGTAAATAACTAAAGGCGTAGCAAGAATCGCGCAGGAAAAAAATAGGAAGTTCTACAGCATCCACCTTATTCGTCAGATATTGCGCCGTCAGATTGTCATATTTTAAATTTTTGGGGCATACACTTACAAATAAAAATTTTACTCCAGGAGAAGAAAACTTGTATAATTTTTTTGATAAAAATCTCAACATATTTTACAAGAGGAATCAAAGAATTGCCGGACCCGTGGAGAATATTGACTACAAGTTAAAAAATTGTCATTACATTAAGTCGAATTAATAAACGTTTTATTTAAAAAGTCTATTTTTATGCGAATAATCAAAGTAACGAATAGGAATATACCCAAAACTGGTTCAAAAAAACACTTTTATTATAGTATGGGTCTAAAAACTTGACCAAGTACTGTATTATCATTTTTAATAGTCGCGTGAAAGAAAAATCATATAAAACCACGTTTATAATTCGACAATGTTCAATAATCAATACATTTTTTAATTTAAAACCTTCGAATTGAAAAATATCAATCTCTAAAACTAATAACTAAAAAATAAATAATAATATCAATGCTAGTTAATTTAATTATAAAAATACCAAGAAGTCTCATCAATAGAGAACCAAAATATAATTAGAAGTAGACAGGAAAACTGATGAGAAACACCGGAAGAGCTAATTAAGCGCATCGGAGCTTTGTATACTGAAAAGGATGGTTTTTCCGAAACACAATCGATTCTACTTTCTATATATATACATTTTTCCTTTGAAAACGGACCAACGATTGAACATTGCATGTAATAATAATATAAATAAAATAAAAGCATAACGTCGAATTCGTATTATAAAAATATATTTGACTGTACATCGCAACTTTTCCACGCCGGAAAATTATTATCTATTCTAATGCAGCTCAATAAACATTTATTTTATTATTATTGTTATATATTTTCAATCAATTTTTAAAATCACACGTATTATTTCTTGGGTATTTTATGAGAATAAAATAAATGTTAAAATGGAGGGACATACCCGGCTAGCGGAATCGGCTCGCTATGCAATTACTCGGTGGCGCTGTGTTGGATGCGCGCGTTCGTCGAGGCGGGTCCGCGTCGCGACGCCTCGCCCAGTGACGTGCGATGCCGGGGAGAGCCGCGAACGTTGTGGGGACGCCGAGTCGCCGTCGACCGACGCCGGAGCGGAAGCGAGGATGTCTTCTCGGCGGCGGATGCGCAACAAGTGTGCGGGGCCACGCGCAATCCCTGGCTCCAAACGTGACGTCATCGCAGCCTGCTGCTCGATGCACAGGCGCAACCCGGGAATCCTCGAGCTTGCTCTAAAATGTCGACCGACGCCATTGGGCGGAGCGAACGATTTGGAGGAATTGACCAGAAACATGCCGCCTTAATCCCGGGATTCGAGCGCACTAATCTCGACGCACACGGATAATTGTAATTTGTGAGCGGTTCCGGGATTTAGTTCCGTAAAATAAGATAGGGATACCATAGCGCACGAACAAGCAAATTAAAATATTTCAATTTAAAAACAGCATTAAAATTGAATATATAAAACAATTGGAGCATGCTGATAGTCCTGAATAAATCAGCATGAATAATCCAGAGGCGGCTCGTCCATATGCACCGCGAAGCTGCAGCACCCCCAAGCAAATTGAGTAAAAATATATTTTGATCGAAAATGACTTTCTTATAAAACTCTGGAGGTTTAGAATCGAAAAAGTCTGAAAGAACCGATTTTATTTCATCTTCTGATTTAAAAAAAGCCTCGTAAATAATGCTTCAAATAGCGAAAAGGTGATAATCAGATGGAGAATACGCTGGATGCAAAAAAGCTGTCAAACCTAATGCATCAATTTTTTGTCGAGTCAAATCGGCTACATGTGGTCGCGCGTTATCATGCAAGAGGATAATGTTTTCGTTTCTATTCATTAAAGCCGGCATTTTTCATTCAACTTAACACGTAGACTTTTTAATTGGTCTCAGGACACTTGCGATGTCACCGTTTGGCCGTGTTTCAATATTTCATAATGAACAATCCCTTTTGCGTCCCACCATACCAAAGTAAAACATTTTTCGGATGTAATCCAGCTCTCGGGGTCGACCTTGCCTTTTGTCCTCGCTCCAACCATTGCTTTATTTTTCTTATATTCGAAATAGAGTACCCATTTCTCGTCTCCGGTGATTAAATTGTGCAGAAATGGTTGCGACCCTTCTTTCTTCTTCGGGAACACACAGATACCGCCCCTCATGTGTTTGTTTCTCTCAGTCAACGCATGGCGGACCCAAACACTTTATTTTTTAATCTTCCCCCTTTTTTCAAGTATCTTTTAGTTGATGACCATGAAGTACCGACTTGGCTCGATAATTCTTCGATACTGAGAGTCGGATTTTTTTCAACATCTTCCTTCAGGGCCGCTTCATTCACTTAACGGGGACATCCTCTGTTAGGCTCATTTTTCAAAGCAATATAGCTAAATTTTATTAACCATCTTTGCCATATCCTGATAATTAATGCGTCTCCATAAACATTGCGAATATTTTTTGTTGCCACCGTTGTGTTTTTTTTTTGGCGTGAAATTGAAACAGCTGCTCAAATGTTCTTCCGAAGGACACGTCTCGGTGATTATTAAAGGGACACTTAAAAAAGATTCTACGCAAAACGACACACAAATTATTCAAACACGTCTTTCTTAGTCAAAGGCCTGAAGAAAACTAATCTGAAACTATGCTTTTCGAAAATGCTACATTACATTTGGGTCCATCTAATATAAATATAATTTATATTTATTAATCAAGTCGGTGCCTACGCGGGCAATGTTCCTCAGCGCGTAGTACAAGAGCGGGGGGTCTCGCCGCTAAGTGTCGTCTCGCGCTGCGACTCGGTGCAGTTTTACTAACTCACTACAGCGCAGTCACTTATATTATTATTGTTAACATTATTTAGTACATCACCTTATTTATTATTGTTTATACTTTGTTCGGTTTTGGCCTGGCCAGTTAGCATTATACAGCCCCTAAAAATATTCTAAATATCTGTTGATAAACTGCATTTAGATCACTGTTTACTGTGCGAATTTTACTAGGGTAATAACGGTAAAGGGCTACTTAATCCCGGTGGGGGTTCATCCTCTAGCCTTGCGAAGGTCTCTTTTTGGGTATTAGCTATAGTCTAAAACAGCCGCGGGATGTGGCTTTGCTTCCATTCGAACGGGTTTCATCGTTGTCAATACGGCCTGGGACCTACCGGACGAGTGAAATTTGTAGGTAGTGGTAGTATGGAAGGAAGCGGCTGAAGGTATCTCTACACCATTGCTGATGCTAGAGATACTAAGAAATATTTCTTCTCAGGCTCACACCTGGAAGGGTTATGACGAGGGAGCAATCGGTCTCACGGTGATCCGAGAGGTTTCCATATTGTGTCTATACTGCGGCGTACATCTCCTGTATACCAAATATATGCAGTTTTTTTTATAGAGTTTTCCTTTTATATTTGTAAAGGATGAAGTTCGCTGGATCAGGATTGGAACGATCTTTTACTCTCGTCCAATTTAAGCACGTAATTATTTGTCACAATTTAATCCCTGCATTTGTATGATGCAATATCTCGAGCTGTCGCGTAACGCACCGTGCAATAATTAAATTATGCAATCGGGATTAACGTGACATTATGCCCGACTGCAACAATCCATGAAATCAATACATTGATAGGTATGTTTAAATGTTATAAACATATTATATTATAAACTGTGATAACCACCACATATTCATTCTTAACGACGGGTTTAAAGAGAGTTGAAGATCTAAAATCATAAATTTAACCAGTGTTATGGCTTGTAGGTGACCGACGAAAACTATGAATTCAGGAAATTCTTTATAACACTGGTATGTAAGCGGAAGAGTCCCATTACTTTCGAATATTTTAGAAATAATATAGATTTCAATGCAACTAAATTAATATTAAAAATTAACCAGTGTCGGGCTTTGACACTGGGGGGAATATTAGTGTGAGAAAATTATTCCCCTTGTATCTTTAGAATCTTTATATGGTTAAATGGCGCTATGGAATCTCTCTGTTATGGCATCCATCCATCGTAATTTAATAAATAATGCCCATCTATCCATCGTAAGTAAAAAAAAATTGGATGATGAAAAAATGAACTTCATAAGAATACGCCCGAATTTTAATAGCAATCAGTGGAGTGAAAAAAAAAATCAAAATTCTGAAATTAATTACGATACTCATTTTATATTTTTTCGCGAACACTCCACACTGCTCATAGTTTTAAACTTGTGTTGACAACATAATTAGAAATTGACTAACCACAACACATCCACGAACGTTATAAATGCAAGTTTATAATTAAAAACATCACATTGGATAGAAAGTATATTAATTTTTTAATAATTACTTAACAATATATATTTTCATAAATCCGAGGTATATCCAATCTCCGTGAACATTAGTGAACCTATCCAAATATATAGTTAATATATAGTGAACCTATCCAAATATTACGATTAAAAAAATTCTAGCTGTAAATCCCATCCTGGAGGAATTTAACCGGGATCGGTATTCGGACCGTTGAGCCATTTATAAAATAAATCATAATATTATTACGAGGATCGAATGAATTACAGCGTTACATTTCATTCCGCAATTCGAGTGAAACAATGGATACGATTAAGCTGAAAATGTTTCAGATATTACGCCAAAGCACGCAACGCGGCGGGAGAAAAAGAAGAGATTTAACGTGGACAAACTGAAAAGCTATCCAAATTCATCTCGACCCGAAAAAATCCCGTTCCCTTTAATAAGGTATCGGGGATATTAAAAAAAATATACTACTTTCGTTTCTTTCGTTCGGCGGCGAGGCGAAGGCTGATCCCATCTCCGACCCAACCCCATTTCGCCACCTGTCCCCACGGTGGATCCTTCCGGTGGTTCTTTGTCTTCATTATTCCGAGACGGTGCAATGCTGTTCGTTTTCGTCAGCAAAGCAATTACGTCGAAACTCCATTGCGATTGTTCTGCAGCCAGGTTATTATGAAAACCAGCAAAAAAAATTGAAAGGGAAGCTGAAACTCTATTACGGCGCATGAAAGACAAACACATAAAGTGAAACATTGCTATAATTAAAAAATATATAATTCATTTATTTTTAATATAACATTTTATTAAAAACGTGTAGTGGGAATCCGTTTTAAATTAAACAAAAAATGTGGTTTGGTTCTATTAATTTACTTAAACATATGTAGATACAACCAGTGGCAGCTAACGAGACCCCATATACAATTTTCGATTATTATATATTCATGATTATGATTACTTTGATATTAGACAACTCTCCTATAGCGCTATAATAGGGACCACGCTATAGAAATCCGCCTTATAGAAGACAAGATACGCATACAAATTGGGGTTAGGTTTTTTTAATTTGTTCACAAAATATTAAATGAGCTTCCATTTATTCTTGCAGCAATATATACGAAATATGTAATTTGATTTTGAAAATTAAGCGTTTTGTAAAATACGGCAACCTAGAAGGAAGCACTATAGGATGGATTGCGCACTCGCAGCTCTATAGAAAACAGCGCTATAGGGGGGTTGATTGTATATAGCTTATTTAAAGCTTGGTAGAAGACATTTTCTATGCGCTTTAATTTAAAATAAATGGATCACATCTTCAATTTGTCCACGTCAACTATATATATATATATATATATATATATATATATATATATATATATATATATATATATATTGCTGGCATTGACGTGCATCTTCTACCATGTTGGTATCGGATTTTACCTCAACTGTGTCCAGGCAAGTAGGAGGGGGTTTGCCTCGGTATTCGTTTGTTCTTCTTCTCTAAGTGCTATCTGCTTTTAACGAGTCACGAGTGACGAGTAACGAGCGACACACACGCAAACCTGTATAGATATACACAGGCATACATATGCACATCTGCCCAAAACGAGTCTCAATTGGCAGCCGGTCAAGTGATTATTAGCCCTGTCTGCGCAATAGCAATCCTTTCATCATAGGAAAGACCTCCTCAGAGAGGGTCCTAGAAAGAAGGAAGAGGAGCAGAAAGTATCGAGACTAGACCGATTGTTGGTCAACAGATTAGGGTTTTCTTCCCAAGTATACTGGCTCCGTGGCAGAATTCCGTTAGAGACTAGATTTATTTATGCACACAAGGATGTGTGTACAGCAATGTACATATTTTGCAATGTTTTGTTGGGTATTAGTCAGTTCAATTGGGCCCCTAGTCAACTCTATGAGGGTTATGTTGACTGTAATGTAAATAATGTAATGAGAAGCTAACCATCAATTTTAATGGTATGGTAGTTGTTTTTTCATTTCGAAAAGTTCTAGAGGGAAACTCTTTATAAAACCCATACTAAGATTGCCCAGGTCCCTTGGTATGGATACGAAAGGGGACCCTACGTCACGTGTGAGACTCCAGGTTCCTTTTCGACTACCATGCGAGAGTTTGGTAAGGTCCATGCCCTCAGCGAGTGAGAGCCTTGTGACTGGCAAATGATGATGATGATATATATATATATATATATATATATATATATATATATATATATATATATATATATATATATATATATATATATGTTATATACAAGTCGTATATATATATATATTTATTTTTTTACACAGTAGACTCCGGGAAAATACCCTCCGCACAAAGAGACAGTGTAACCTTCCCCTCCATTCCATACGAACGCGTTTATATATTAAAACCTTGACAAAATCTATACAAATGTCCGATGTGTGATTAAAGTTTCATCGTACATAAGATTTTCACCATAATACTAAATATATAATATAATATAAATGAATAATGATTTCGTATGTATATACTAAGGTCCAATTTGTATTTCTTTGAGGCAATTTTCATAATTATACCCAATGATAGGAAATTACTGTCTACAGTCGCCAGTTGTTATCTACGGCTCGACGAAGCCCGACGTAATCCTGAAACCTGTTGAATAATTTATCACTAAAATAAATTACTGATATATAGTGTAAGGAGCAAAGTGGACTGGACGAAGCCGAGCGGCGTGCCAAAATAGAGGTGAGCCATATAAATATATATTTGCGAATTTATTAAAAAATAAAAAAAATGATTGACTATTCTATTGCATCTCCGTATCGGGTGGATAGAAACAGGAGAGCCGAGCAACAATATTAAAGGAATCAATAAAGCCTCTTCTCCCACTGAGGAAAGTAAAACCCACACTCGCGGTATCCATGGCGATAAATCTGAGGCGAAGGATGATACTCCTATTTACATTCCGATAAAACATAATTCCGGCAATATGGCTTTCTGGATAATATAAAAGGAGCGTATATACGCGTTATTAAATTTTTATAATGCGGGAAATAAAAATATATTATTTCATAACGGAACCCCCCCCCACCAATTTTACATAGCCATTATATTTTTTTATAAGATATTAAAATCCGAAATTGATTACGACATCCGGGATTGTATTTTTAAATAACTGATGATTTTATTTTTACTGTGCGATGCGCGTCTGTTTTTCGGCGCATGCGCAGAGTTTTCAAATCGGTCATTAGTCGGTGAGCAGTCTTGTTGACAGGACGTGTGAATTGGAGACTAAAGATATATTACTTTTCCACTTTTAGTCGAATCTATAAACTACTCTCAATTTCTTTTTATTTTTTGTTTTAATAAAAAATATATTCATTCAGAAAATTAATAAGTCAACCCTCCTATAGCGCCGGAGTAAGAACCACGACATAGCTACCCGCCCTATAGAAGACTAGTGCCATACAAAACTTGGTTAACTGAACGAAATCAATACATATATTTTAAACGACATCGACATTTACATATTGACGAAATATGTAATTTGGAGCTTGAAAATTTATCATTTTGTAGAAAACGGTGACACTATAGGAGGGAGTGCCGCACACTCCGCTCTATAGCAGAAAGCCGTTGATAGATTGATTGTTATTTTAAAAAAAAATTAAACTAGAGAATTGATTGTGAAAAAATCGAGGTGATCAATTGGAAAGGTTTTCTTTTAATGATTTGATACCGTGAATTGGATTTAATAATAATCCAAAGAATAAAAACATGACATTTTCTTAAACGTGAATCTATTTTCACCTCTCGATTATTATTCATTCAATTAATGATTAATTAACGGTTTTTACGGATCAGTTAAAAATCCATAATATCGACAAAATATGAAGCATATCACGAAAAACTATTGTATTCTTAGAATAATCTATTTTCTAAAAATGTTAAGATATTGATGAAGAATTTTTTTTTAATTTCAACAATTTTTTTAACTTTAAGCTTTTCTACTGGGAGTATTTGCCATCGAAAATCAATATATCTTCGATCGCCTTCTGCAGATCGCCATAGAGGGAAAAATTAAAGGAAAACGGTAGTATGTTAGAAAGAAGCTGTCAAGATTCGGAACTGAACCGAATTGGGAGCTCCAAAAAAATATTGAGTGCCTGTCCAAAACGGACAGGGCATAGAAGAAGAAAAATAATCATCGTACCTGATTTAATATTTATCATTTATGAGTATCTGAATGAGATACTATAATTAATAATTTTTATTATTATTAATTGATCTTTATTTAATAATTTTTGAAATTCAATATAAATAAAAACTTCAATAAATTGTTTGAAAATCTTTCGGGTCAATAATGGGAAGAATCAATCGAAACATTGTGCATTTTCATAATGCTATAAATGATTTTCCGGCTGTTACACAAAAAAATAGGATAAAACCTACCATACCTCACAAAAAATCTTTTAACACGGAAAATAATAAAATTAGGCTAGAAGAAGGGTGGGAAAATGGTATATTATAGATATCAGCCATGAGAAATATTATAGATAACAATATTGCTATATATATAACTTTAATTTTAAATTATGACGAAGGCCATTTGCGGCTCGCATGCCACACATTGCAGAGATCTGATCGAGAAACGCACACCATCCGTATCAATATAATTTTGCAAGTATATCACTCGTTGCGGAAATCTCGTTTCGAAACCCATCCAATCGGATTCGCATTAGGCCTCATTAACCCTCGCCGTTCTCGCCTTTGATGTAACACTGTAGTTGTAAATAGGTTACGCCCTTGGATACGTCTTAATTAATACCTGCGAGAATACGAATCTCTCGTCTCGGAGCAGGCATACTATGGATTTATATAAATATATGAAATTGGGGGGTATGACTTTAGTTTGCATGCAAATTGCGAAAAAGATACGTGCACTCGGTCGGTGTATCGATTCGATATGTCTTCGTTATCCTGGATTTGAATTGATTGGTTTCGGGCGTGGCAATTAAACACCGAAGCCTGAAATTGCCATTCTTCCACCATGTGTTCGAATTCGATAATTAAACAAAGATTGCAGCTGAAAAAACATCGGAAACAAATATGAATCGACGCCTATTAAAAGCTCGTAATCGAGTCACTGTAATGAATCTCAATTGTCTTTCAGAAATTATTTCCGGGAGCCGAGGGAGTTCATTAATTTCCCGGAAATTTCCCGAAGATTTTCATCGACACGTCGATTGATTATTGAGTAACACTGTTACGGAATACGTATGAGATGCGAGCCGGATTAAAATATAAAATGCAGGGCTCGATATCGTTTTGATCTCATTATTTTTCAGATATTGTTGTTTCAGATAAACCAGTGTTTCTGGGAATGGCAGAGTCCCGTGGGAGTGTACCGCCTCCTTGGAAAATATTTTATACGCTCGGCGTTCAAAGGAACGCGCATACATAATTCTTCCCCGGTCTCCCTCTGGACATTTGATCCACCCATCCAATTAGTGTTATTTTGGCGAATGCGAATGTTGTTATTTCTGAAATTGATATTTTCATTTTTCGCTGAAAAATTTTATCATTATATATTAGCCGCCATCGCCGCGCTCGTCGTTGCCCACGTCTGAGGAGACGTTTATTTATTTTATAAAATACTCCACCAGGATTAAGGGATCGGTAAAGCCTATTTTTTTTCTCTTTAAAATCCTAACGAGAAATGCAGACCGGATAATAAATTTACGCGTAAACCTTCCCAAAAAAAATCTCAATCAATATCCGAGCTTTGTAATAATAACAATGAACGTTCTTATGATTTATTTACGTAGATCGTTCTTTAGTTGTGTTTAACATGAGTTTAGGATAATAAACATAAACAGTATATGTTATACGGTAATAAATTAAATATATAACAAAAAGGTTGCACGACACTGACGATTGAACTCTTTATGGCGTCAAAAATGATCGTTTTTTAATGTTATTATGATCAACGATATATCGTTACAATACGCGATATTTAATGTTTTAACTCCTTTTATGATGTTATTAAAAATAAATATTGCGCATAATAAATCGGTTTCATATCACCACTGCATTGATGCAGTGGTAAGTTCCTGAATTTTATTACCTTTTCGAGCATTATGATCGTCGTTAGCATTTCTAGCCGTTATCATGAACAACGATATATCGTATTTCAGTATTTTGAGGGTAAAAAATATTATCGCGTCGAATTCTGTTATTGTTCAATGATTCTCACATAACGCTTTACGTTTACTACAATTATTCAAGAAAAAATATGAAATATGTGCATGTCCTAGCTGTGCCGATGGGGTCTTTATAATAACTTTTGCTTTTGTAATAACAAACTTATCTAAAAAAAACCTAAAGAATACATATTATGAATAATCATTGACCTTCATTATATGCAATTGAAAAAAAAAAATAAAAAAAAATATGCACTTATGTCGTCCCAGCGCGATGCTTTTTCTCGCTCGCACAGCGGCGTGTACTCAACCTGCGGCGAGACATCGCCTAGTCATATTAACACTTTAACATCCGCTTACGCCACGTTGGCGTCCTGTCTCAGACAACTGTTTTCTACCGCCATCTACGCATACTGTTAATTATTAAACAATAAAAATCTCAAAGTATGAACATTTTATGGACATTTCCGACATTTTTTAGATAAAATATTTTTTTTGAGATTCGTTTCTCCAAAATGTTTACGAACATTCAAGTATCTTCATTTTTAATCTTAGAATAATCCATTTAAAAAAAATGTCAAGATATTAATGAAGAATTCATTAATATCTTGATTTAAAATCCTTAGAGAAATATCCGATAGACCCTATTCGGACAACTCGGTTGTTTTGGAGCCGCCGTGACGGATTGGTTAAAAAAATAAATAGATATTATGAACGACGAAGTTAAGACGTTTTTGTATGATCATAGCAAAAATAGATATTTCACAGAACTGACGAATGACATCTGCTTTGAAATTATCCTTTTTAAATAAAGCATGCTTCCTTTCTAATTTGTATTCAGTTTTGGTGTCGCCAGCGTACAATAGAGAACTCTAATATATTTTTCAAAATGTCGGTCTATAAAGTGCATTTACGTCATTGCGTACTGTATGAATTCCACGATAGCAATATTTGCCATGTGTATAGAGAAAATGCCCTCAAATTTCGACGAACACAAAGGTGGCTTACAAAATTCCAATCTGAAAATTTCTCATTGACTTGTAAACTATGGATCGGGCGGCCTTTGAAGTCTGTTGACAGTTAAAAGTCATAATTGACACCGATCCACGTCAAAGCACAGGGGAGATCGCCGTGAAGATCAACCAATCAACCATATTGAGACATTTGCATCTTATAGGGATGGCTTCGCGGTAAGACATTTAGATCATCAACTACCAATTTATTGGAATGTGTTTCAACATTCCAATAATTGGAATATCGGAATGTGTTGCATATTGACATTGAAGGACAAAATCCATCATGAAAAAGTAATGCTTTGTGTTTCGTGGGATTGTAAGGTTTAATTCTAACTCCTAGAACGCAATCAAACAATTAAAGGGAACAATATTATCAACAATTAATAAAATTAAACATCGCTATTTGAAAATGTACAGTAAAATTGTTAAACAGAAAAGGGATAGTGTTATTATGGCAATGCGCGATCACATGTGACGATGGTGACCCAACATAAGCTTATTGAATTAGATTGGGATGTTATCAAACATCCGCCATATTGTTCTTGCTCCTTATGATTATCATTTATTTAGATCACTGCAAAAATGATGCAATAGAGGGGGGAAAACTTCCCTTAATGCATCTTTGCTTTTAAGTCGATGGAGTTTTACTAGAATGGCATTATTAAGTTGAAATCAATAAAAAAATGTCTTTGCATCCACCGAATATATTAAGTACAAATTGTAATAGCATAAGTGCAGTTCTTTACTCAATGCCGTTCTATATTTACTCCCCGTGGTATCCCGGTACAATTTTATGGGGCAGTGTAAGGGTTTTTTTGTCTCGATCAACGGCACGTGTCGATCTCGTCGAGGTTTTTCTACAAATCCCCAACTGCAGTACTTGATCATGTTTACGGGGTTACGTTGAAAAGCGGCGCTTTTTCTTCCGTTTTTAGATTTGTGGTTTATGGTGCCGTTGACGTATTTCCTCGACACATGTGTCAGATTTTTCATACATGCACTTTGATCAAGCGCTCGTCACATCCAATTTTCATATTTTTATTAACTTTTAGTCATATCCTATATGTGAGTGTATCGGAAATGTTTCAGACGTGATATCCGATTCAGCAGACGGCTTATGCGCGCATGCTCAAATGCCACGTCCAATTTGCGTTGCATCAAATCAGGGCGTGCGTCAATAACCATTTTCTTTTCCACGATGGGTCGTGTGATTGATGCAATAGGCGCATTAACCCGTTAGCGTTCGCGTGCACTACGCCTCATTCCAATTAACAATTAATTAATCATTCGTGCTTCTCGTGTTGGAAGGGTGGCCGTCTCATTTTCGTTTGTCAATTATTAAATGATGCGATATGCCAACCCCCTGTTGGCCAACACACGAACGGGTCAGGCGTCACGCGTCGTCGCCCAGCGACGCCGTTTGCAAATCACGCGAATTTGGCAACGGTCACGTGCAAAATGTCCATCCCTCGTTGTCCCGACCGCAAGGTTAAACCGAACCGTGTTGCATCGCCTGAAACGTGAAATTGCAGAAGGGATCTCTCGCATTTTTCGCAAACATGAATTAATAATGACGACGCTTTTCGTTGCGTATCCACGGTAATGGGGGACGGGGTTAATGTTTGTGTTTCGCAAATTTTCTGACGGTTTGTAATTATTGTCCCATGCGGTGGGGGGTCCGACCCGAGCGCTGCTTTTCCAAATAGAGAGGACGGGGCGACACTTGCGAATTTATAATATATTATAAAACCTTATTTGTGAAGCATGACGTATGAGGGAGTACCACGTGAACTGTCAATATGGCGGTATTGATTTTGACATCTGGGAATTTTTCTTACAGCGAAATGTGGTATGTAAATATGTACGAAAGGTATTGATAAATAATCTTGTATTTTGACCATTTTCTTTAATATATTGGGTTTGATCAATGGCGAAGAAAGCACAGGCATATTAGGGGGACCCGAAAGAAATCGCGTATTTTATAAACCGATACGAATGCAGTCACAGTTGACCGATCCGTCACGGCAGCTTGAAACCTTTTACAACCCAAGCATTTTAAGTCAAGATATTGATGAACTCTTCATCAATATTTATACTTTAAAAAAAATGGATTATTCTAAGAATAAAAATAATTATTCATGATATGCTTCAAAATTTGGTCAAGGACACGCCTGCCAAATTTTTGCGGCACGTGTGACTAGTATACGTATCACTCGAACTTGGAACATCGTACCGGGTGCGAGGGAGAACAAACATCGCGCCCGTGGCAACAGAAGCGATTATTTTTGGTTTTTTTCGCAATTGCGGACAATAAAGGTCAATGATTATTTATAACATTTTTCCTTCAGTCTATTTTAGACAAAGACAAAATAATGTGACATGTAGGATTTATATTATAAAAGAGTTATTCAATGAATATCAAAAACTTGGGGTCCCAATAGCCAGATTGCCACGGCTAGGTTAAGAAAACGTGTCTGTAAGTGTATTATTAGCATTATTTGTGAGTAATAAATTTTATATTATTGTTAAGTGTAAAAATCCGAAACTATAAATTGCCAAAGGACATCAGACATTGTATGCTAATTATTGTCGACCAGCAAGGTCACTAAGGCCATCAAAAAATATGGTGAAGTGCTGACAGCACGTAGATGTCAAATTTGGTATCAAAGCTTAAAATGTGGAAAATAGAAACCTAAAAAATATTTCCCAGACGTAGCACACTTCGAGAGAAGAACATTTTCTAAATATAACTGAATTTAGATTCAAACCCGGAAAGATTTTTCAAAAAAGGACTATAAAAACTACAAGGAAGATGGAAAAAAGAACTGTTATAAGATTGAAATTATGTTTTATAAAAATATGTATAAGAAATATCAATAAATAAAAAAAAATGAAAAAACTTGATACACTAGAATAGACTTATAATTCAAAATTGGCAGTCATTTTATTTCCATTGAGCCAGATTCCGCAAGAATTGCAATAAAAATATGAAAATAAGTATATAATCACAGAGCGAGGATAAAATCGACGCCAATTGCGTGCGAAAACCCCATTTTCCTTGCCGTGCAGATCTGAAGCGCTATCTCTTCAAACGATTCGGCATATTTAAGCTTAAAATTATGTAGCGTATTTATCGCATAAAAAGCGATTCGAATATATGCACGTACACACAATTAGATATTATTGAAAGGATGAAGACATTGTCATTGTGTCGAATATCGCTGAGATTGCAGCCAAAATGAATATTCAAAAATTGAATAGTATAGCGGCCCTTCCATTATTCAGAAAAGTGATATGTTTATTAATTTTCTATTAACGTTGACGTCAAATTCGACCAAATATATTGTCCATGTTATGAATATGCTTTCATACTCTAAGTGTATTATATAGACGGGCGCATATATCCCTTTTATGTGCACGTTGCGGTTAATGTCTGTAAATTCGGGAATATTTCGCAAAATCGGGCATAATCGATTGATAATACAGGCGGACCTCGACTTTCGCACATGATTGGTTCCTGAAAATGTGTGCG
>JAGXCT010034946.1:0-21059 GCA_022495035.1 Philopotamus ludificatus
GGTCATTCTGTAATGCCAATCACGCATTGTCTTTAAATAAATAAATAAATAATAAATAAAAATTAAACATCCGTGTGTCCTTGAGAATGGTTAAAGATCTGTGTTTTTTGATCCGAGAATTTTAAGAAAATGGAGAGCGATAACTTCAATCAAAATTTTAAAGCAAACTACGGCTAGTTTGAAAGGTTTAAAAAATGTCAAAGCTAACATAATGTGAAGATTTATAGAAAAGCTCATGTCTATTATTTTTTTTATGAAATTCGACTTACGATTGATTCGATTTATGTCTAAGATGGCAGTACGGAAACCCCCTCGTAAGTCAGGAGTCATATATCCGACGAATACGGAGTTAATAATCATTGAGCTTATTATAAAATTATAACCTTCTCGGTCAACAATAAAAAAATCATTCGGTAAAATTTAAAAAGCCTTTTTCTTTCAGTCAATAATAAAAAAAAATCATTCGGTAAAATTCAAAAAGCCTTTTTTTCAGTCAACAATAAAAAAAAATATTCGGTAAAATTTAAAAAGCCTTTTTCTTTCAGTTAATAATAAAAAAAATCATCTATTTATTTTTCAATACCCGATGTTACGAATATTAAAAAAATGCATTTTTCAGAGATCGTTAAATAATTTTGCGCCCGTCCGACGACGGTTAAATGTGATAATTGCGAAAATTGAGCGTATCATCGTGGCGAATTTTTTCGGCGGCCCAAAAAAAAAATCATTCAATATATTTTTTGGGCAGCGATTGCGTGAACAGTTATTAATAACGATAACGAGAGAAATTTTTCGACACTCTTTGAAAACCGGAACAAGGCGTGATGAATTTTTTTTCTTAGCACCGCGAACGTTCCCAAGACATTTTCGATTGTGTAAAAATGCGAATTTTTCAATGTGCCAAGGAGGCACCTGCGCCCAAATGCGCAAACGGAGTCGTTCGCCGTCGATTTTCGCCATAAATCATTCTGCACACAGCCGCCAAACGCACGCGTTGTCAAAAATAAATAAAAAAAAAAACACGAATAAATTTACAACAATTTTTTTTTGCAAATATTTCTCAACCGCAGGAATCATAATACGTTCAATTTTTTTTCGCATAATATTTAGCGGAAGCCTCACACTGGCATTGTTCGAATGTGTTTGGAAACAATCAAGGACACCGCGGATGGCCATATGCCAAAGTTCAAATTCTCAGTGTTGTCGATTCGAAAACTCTCACCGGCCATTTGTTATATTGGCAAAGTCATATCGAAACTGGTATCGAGTTCCACAACTACGTGTGCGGGAATTGCGCTTGATAGCAATTTCTATTCAGCGTTGGGTAATCCAAAAACATATCTCAAAAATCCCCGACAATATCTAAATTTAAACGATTGGCCGTCGCTGCACACTGGATCCATTAGCACACCGTAATGTTGTTATTTGTAGAAAGTCGCGGGAGCAACGCATTAAATCCCAAAAACACTTGCATACACTTCAATTCAATAATCATAAGCATGTAATTATATTTGTGCGTGAAAGCGATACTCATTTGTGTGCAAATGAGAAATGTGCGAAAACGTTTAAGACTCGGGTCAGGATTCGAACTTCTCAAATAAATAAGTGTTTTTTTCGTATGCTGATATTAAACGCGATTTATCTCAAAATTACTTATTATGCCTTGACACAGATGTCGAAATTCCAAGAAATGCACACAGCTGCGCTAGGATTATAACAGAGGATTGTTATCGAGATGTTTATGATCCAAAATGAAATCCACACTAATTGAGAGATACGATCAATTATACGACGTAAAAAATAAGTGATGACAGTTAATCGTCCTTGTTAAATTAAAACAATATTAATCAAGGGATAGTAGGTATTAAAAAAAACATTTTTGTTAATCAGAGTTAGAAAATTGTGTGCGCCGCACAATCTGGCCATATGGACGGCGCGCCCCCCATGTTTTGTTACAATATTTTGTGTTCCCCCCTTTATCTTTTATAACTGGCCCTGACTCAGTCCTGTCTGGTATTGACTCTTGCTTCCATAATATGCAACAAATTTTCGATGGGTTTAAACTAGGACTATTACCTGGCCATGACAATGTTGAACTTCCACGTTTTGCTATTAAATCATTGACCTGTGAAAATAAGAATGAGCAATGTTAGATTTTTTTTCTTAAACAGAAGTAAATGGTACAATAGACACTTTTAGACTCATTTGAAGAAAGCAAGCATCGATCCCCTCGTCGATTAGGGGCCCCCGGGGACCTCTGGTTTAAGGGGTCTTTCATGCAACGTTAGTAATTTAAATATATATAAATATATGGAGAGTAAAAATCTCTTGACATTTTTTCTATACAGGTTTTTTATTTCAAATTAACCATTTTGCATTTCAAATTAAACTTTTTTCCTTTAACCCTTTATAGGGCAAAGGCTGAAATTGGTTAATATATTAACCAGTCGCTTTAAGGTATATATTTCCGTGAGCGCCCATAGAAATGTCAACCTTAGTAACGTAATATTTTGTAGGGAACGCTTTTTGGTTAATTTATTGTTATTGACAGTCCAAAATAATTAATTTGCCCTATAAAGGGTTAAATGTCTATTGAATTATGGTTAATTTGAAATGACAACCTGTATACAGTTTTTATTACTCACAGGTAGATGCAAGGGATCGGGATAAAAAAATTAAAAATTATAAATATACCAAAAGTTTAATTTTGTGAGTTCCAGATGCGTTCGCGCACTATTTTAGTGCCAACTCGATATTCTAGGGAAAATCTTTTAGATTCCCCTTTTTACGAATAACCCAATTTTTATATATGATTAATATCATGTCCGGATAATCGGAAGTGTATTTTACTATATGCATATTTATAAGCAGGCGAATAGCTACACTGTTTAAGACAAAAGGGTCCAAGGGATAGTGGCCCTCTCCATTAACCAAGGCCCCCGTGATTTAGAGATTAACTAAGGGGGCCTCAGAATTTTTCTTAAAAAAATAAACATTTATAACGTCGGTATAAACTAATAAAAAAGAATAAAGAGTTAAAGCAACACAAGTTTTAATTTTGCTTTTCTTTTTGACTTTTTACACAAATAAAATTATAATATGCGTCTGAAATAACAATATGCTTCTAAAAAAATATTATTTAAATCGGGGATGTACAAACCTGCAAGTTGCTGTGGCAAAAATCTGACAAACCTAATCAGGAATATGGTAAATTTTCTTTCTTTTTTTTTTATTGAATTTCTAAACTTTCAGATACTTTTCTTGGACGAAATTTTCGCTGTTTTTAATTACACTGTATTTTTTGTCGCAGATTTATCAGTTTTTAAATAATCTTTGAATGGCATAACAGAAAGATTCCAAAGCGCCATTCATCCATATAAAGATTTGATAAACATTCTAAAGACTCTCAGTGTCAAACCACGACACTGGTTATTTTTAAAACTATTTCAGTTGGATTGAAATTTATATTATTTGTTTTATAATTAATTAATTCCAAAATATTATCCAAATATCAAAATACCAAATCAAAATATTATTTCCCGCAAAAATATTATCTTTTATTAACTAACTTTACTAGATTAGCTACGCCACTGATAATACATTATTAATTATTCGAATAGTTTACTATTACGTTCGCGCAAACCGAATACGTTCGAATCGATTCGGACGCGTTTAGCACGCGCGACCGTGTTGTGCGAGGACCGCCCCGGGTTACTCGGCCGCATCGTCAGCTGGTCACAAAAACAAGTGGTTGGTATAGTGGTCAGTCGGGCTTCTGACCAAATATATATCCGCGTGTCGGCCAGTGTTGCAATCTCCCGGCTCAACGGTATTTCCTAACTGTACTCTCCATTGATTTACAAGAAGCTCTCGGGAGCGTACGCGCAGCTTCATTCATTCATGGACCAGTCGTCGTCGCTCGCTCGCACACCGTCTCGCTCGCACACCGCGCATTCATAAAAATCGAGCGAGTCCAAGAACGTGCCGACGAGCTCACGTTGCAAAACCCAGAAATAAATACCAGAGAGGCGATCGGAGACGAGGTGCCCCGTCGCCGCGGAAAATCGGGAAAACTCAATCGAGCGATTGTTGAGTATTCCCTCGGCGGATTCGTGGACCACTGGCTTATACCACTGCCCCAGATGGTCGAGCAAAAACCAGTTTTACTACAAGAGAAAGGGATACATGAGCATACCAGCGTTAAGTTATGTGATGTGACACATTGCATTACCCGTGTTCTAAGTCTCCTCTACGCGTCCATTACAATGGGAATACATATTCAATACGATTCCTCCTAAATCCACACCTCACAATGCCTCGGAAAAAGAATCAGAAAAAGAGAACGAGACGATACGACGATTCTGATTAGCATTCCCGACGTGTAATCATACATTATAATTTTATTCTTCATCCCACGGGCGTAAAGCGCGGCCATAATTCAACGTCTCGGGCAATTTCACGAGAGCCCTCCGCAACGCCGTCGAAGGCGGCCCTCACAAATGCAAATATTTCGCAGCAAACCCCTGAAAAAAACGCCGCTCTTTTATTATTATTTATTTATTATTTTAATTCGCGGCGGCCGTTCGACAGCGCATATTATGAATGAGAGGCCCACGTGCTTGGTATGGCCGTAGCGTAACCGGTTTCGGCCAAAAAATTTCAACATTTTAATCTTAATTAAACAAAGAATTTTAAGCGGAGATCACAACACGCTCATCCCGATAACATTTTTATTATCTTCGCTAACTGTTCATTTTTTTTTGGTACTGCATTCCAAAATGTTTAGATTATTAATATTTTCATATCAATATATCGTTTTTGGTAAAAAAAAAAAATATTGAGATTGGTCGATGGATGGTTGACTCACATTCACTCCCTGACCAGTATCAATGAGATGTCCCCGCTGATTAAGCATCGAGTACTATCTTAGCTCATAGTTGACTACATAATCATAATACATTATTTTATTACTTACGAGCCATGACATTGTTTTTTCAAAAAAACAGTAGTTGAAAATCTTGATCATAGATTTTAAAATGTCAATTATTGATTACGACTTTTTGTTTTATGTCAAACTGGATATAATTAATTGTCCGCATCAACGACTTCAGATATGCAAAATCGATCAAAAATGTTTCCATTCTTGATTTACAAAATCAATAAATGCTAGAATTAAGAATTTATCAATATTCGTGTTATCGTAGATTTTATAATGTCTTTATTCTTGATTATTGATTTACATAATCATTAAATCGTGATTTTTAGAATTTTACTACATTCTTGATTAGGATTTTGCTAAATAAATCGATTCTAACTTTTATAATATCTTAATTCTAGATTATTGATTTACATAATTAATCTATAATGGATTTTACCATTTGTAAATATTTTGGAAATAAAATAAATCCTGGATTTCTAAATGTTTTCATTCTTGATTATGAATTTGCAGAATTGTTAAATCCTGGATTTTACAATTTGTCAACGTTCTTTAACAGGATTTTGTAAATACAATAAATCTTGAATTTTGATATGTCTTTATTCTTGATTATGCATTTATAAAATCAATAATACCTGGAATTTGTCAGAATTCATTAACAGGATGTTGTAAATATAATATATCCTGCGTTTTAAAATGTCCTTATTCTTTATTATGGATTTGCAAATCCAATAAATCTTAGATTTTACTATTTGTCAACATTCTTGAGCAGAATTTTGTAATAATAATAAATCATGGATTTTAAAATGTCTTCATTCTTGATTATGAATTTGCATATCCAACAAATCCTGGATTTTACAATTTGTTAACATTCTTTAACAGGATTTTATAATTACAATAAATTCTGAATTTTGATATATCTTTATTCTTGATTATGGATTTATAAAATCAATAATACCTGGAATTTGTCAGCAATCATTAACAGGATTTTGTAAATATAATAAATCCTGCGTTTTAAAATGTCCTCATTCTTGATTATGGATTGCAAAATCAATAAATCCAGGATTTAAGAATTTATCAACATTCTTGATTACGATTTTGTAAAATCAATAAATCCTGGATTTGAAAATGTCTTAATACTTGATTAAGAGTTTGCAAAATCAATCATATTTTTTGAAGCTGTTAAAAAATGATAAATTACTATAAAAAATAGTAATTTATCATTTTTAACATACTAAGGGGCCTCTAGATACGCCACATGCATTGAATAGATAATATAATTTTAAATAATTGTGTAGGGAAATCTTCTGGATTTTTTTTCGAGCAATGTTACGATGAAAAGTGAAACAGTTTTTCAGCAACGAGAGATTTGACATATCTATTTATGCCCTGGCTCGTTAATTCAAGAGAAAACTCATATAAATTCCACGTTATTAAATAGATTATGATCATCTATCAAGTTATTATGGCTCAATAAAACTTGATGATTTTAATTACAATCTTGGAGGTTTAAATTACATACTGATATAAATTCACTACGTTTAACATTTACTGCCTACGGAGAGTAACTCTGAAAATGATATTGTGCATAAATTTCTATGTTACGCAAATGCACCGAGCATTAGATCTCTCTGATAATACTTTGCAAACAATGTTGTGACATATTGTGAATATTTCGAGATTCAAGAAGTATAATCGAGCCACAGAAATCTTTGGTACATCATAATGGATCAGCGTTGTTCAACTATTGAGAAAAATAATATATCGAATAAAAAAAACATTTAGCACTCGAGAGGCCCCAGCCGCAATTTTGAGGCCCCTCAATATATTTTCATTAATTTTTGTATAAATACAGAAAGTAAAACAAAATTAAACTTATCTATTATTATTGCTTCGTTTTTTATTAGTTTCTAGATGATCGGTATTAGCGATCAGGATGTTACAAATATTTATTATTTAAAAAAAAATTCAGGGCCCCCTGAGGAGCCCTGAAGCGCTGTGTGCCAAAGGTCTCGATGCTCTGCATTATTTCGCCTGAATCCATGGGTCATAATCTGCGGAATATTCAGTGCATATGGTTTGAAATATGACCGTCATAAGTCATAAGATATGTCATAAGTGACGTTATTCATTTGTCGATTCAATTTAGGGAAAACCGCTAAATTATTAATTCTTTTTTCTATGTAAAACAATCATTTGGAGAGCTGTCCTTTTGAGGCCCCACGAATTATTGGGGCCCCAGGCGCACGCCTTACTGTTTATTTATAGGTCGGTACAAACGCTTAATTTTTAATCAGGATCTGATACACGTCGTATAATATTTATAATTTAAAAATATATTTAAATAAATACGAAAACGATTCATTTTCGTCATAATTTTTCATATATATTTATATATACATACAATGTATTGAGTATACACATATATATATTTATACATCTGACTCATCTCGTTAGCGTAAAAACTCGTTTCATTTTTATGATAACCGTACATTTCAACAGTTTCCCAGTAAAAAAAAAGTGTATGTAAAGCACAATAAAATTTTATTTTGCACGTCAAAGGTTAAGAGCACTGATTCAAACACGATCTGGTTCACATTTGATTTTTCTATGCGAAATATTCCAATACTTTATTTATAGAAATATGCAAATATACCAGATTGTCGTATGAGGCACATTTGCATAAATAATAATCTGGCAATCTATTTATGCAAATTCCAAATAAACAATAGTGTTTTGAATCTAGTATGATATATGAAATAAAAAAACAAATCAGCGCTCGCCAACCATCGACGGCGTCGTTGAAAATAAAATAAAGTGCACTCACTGTGTTTGATAGTATTTTAATTGGGCGCCTATATCCACCCCTTTACCCATAAAAGTTTAATGAATTCATATTTAATATCTTCCATATATTTCGGCGCCTGTGTGCGGCGCACAATCTGGCCATATGGATTATTCACGCGGTATATTTCAATTGTTATTGCTAAAACACGATCTCGCTAATAGAAATCTAGAAAATTAAATAATGCACGCCGTTTAAATAATGCGTTTCAACGTGTCCTTTGTCGCAATTATTTTTTTATCAAGGATAACATAGAGCAATAAAAATCTAATGTCTTTTGCAAATGCTGTTAATTTACTTCAGCACTATTAAATCGAAAGGTTATCAATGAAATGCGGTTGCAAGAACAATGTCAATCGTCTAATTATTAGCAGTTATTAGATTAAAAAAAATAGTTCGTATTTAGTGTTAATTAAAAAAAAATCTAAAGAATTTTTTCGAAACTATCGATAAAACATTTTTCGAACATTTTTCGAAATTATCGATACATTATTTCCATAATTATAATAATAATAAAATATTACATATTTTGAGAGTCACTGATAGATAACACCGCTTTTAATTGTATCTATAATTTTTCGATCAATCAATTTAGAGATATCGATACTAAAAATATGCATTAATTTAAAAATAGAATGTTGTTGTTTTAAGGAGGAACAAGAATTAAACCATTATTTTGATTAAAATATTATTCGAAATGGAAATCAGAAATTCCGAAATAATTTTTTACCACCTCTTTTCATCTATTTTGAAAATTTTATGTTATTATTTGACCCGGTTTTATTAACCCAAGTGAATTATC
Source organism: Philopotamus ludificatus (assembly GCA_022495035.1). Taxonomy (NCBI): domain Eukaryota; kingdom Metazoa; phylum Arthropoda; class Insecta; order Trichoptera; family Philopotamidae; genus Philopotamus; species Philopotamus ludificatus. The sequence continues at coordinate 8,584 of JAGXCT010034946.1, forward strand.
CCTGATATTTTCAATGGTGGATTAAGCGGTAAGCGGGGTAAGTGGCTCCGGGGCCCCCTGAAATTACAAGAGGCCCCAAAAGGGGCCTCGACATGTAAAATTTATTTAATATTTCTTTTTGTATATGGCAAATAATTATCAACAAATATCTCATTTAAAAAAATACAGTATTTACGAAGATTTTTTTATGATTACTAAGAATAAATGCTACTAGTAAATCACTGCAATCATTGGCGTACGAACTATTAATATAATCTATATCACTTAAGTCATCTCAAAGAACTTAAAGCGTCTTCGAATATTTTTTCCATAGAATTTATCAATAGAAGAGAAAAGATTTACAAAAATCGTGTAAAAAAGTTTTTTATTATTAAATAAAACCGGAAAATAGAGTTTCTTGGAAATTTTGGACTTGTGTTTGAGGCCCCAAAATTTTTACCGCTTGGTGACTCAATCCGCCACTGGGTATATTCCATCCTTTGCATAAAAGAACGAATGGGTGCTAGAATTTTAGAAAACCATTGATATTTTTGGCTAAGATTGTGGTATACCATCCACTTTTCATCTTCTGATACAAGTTATGATAAAAAGGGTCTTATTTGTTAGCGGGATATAGTTTGTGCGGCATCCAAATACACAACTAAATAACTTTCCCGATTCGGTTTAGATAAAACTGCATTTTACACTAGGAAGATCTGAGTTTTCGGCTTAATTCGTTGTATCAGCCAAGATTTTAATTTTAAAATATGACTGAATCTTGATATATTCATTCAGTGATGCAAGCAGGGGCGCACTGTCCATATGGCAAGACTGTGCGACGCACACAGGCGCCAGAAAAGGCGCTTTTTTCATAAAATGCTTTTTTATTGTAAAGCAGCCCAAGTTAAAGTTCTGCACACAGGCGCTGGATACTATCAGTAACATTCTATAAAAAAATATTCGTTCTAACACGATTCCCAAAAACAATACATTTTTTTACACGGATTTTTTTGGAACGTCTCCACCGTGTAAAATAAATTATATATTTAATTATTATGGTTGAGTATGTCTGATGTTTATGGACTTGACAATCAATCTTCCGCGTTGACGACCACTGGAATTAGTGACATTCCTGCGCAGAATTGAATTTTATTGATCGCGGCTCGACGACCGAAACGCGGTGCACGCGATCTGCGCAAGACCGGAATGCCGGGCGGCGATTGGCGGACGCGACCGTGGCTCCGCCCCCATCTCCCCCCACTCTGCCCGGTGGCACATTCGTTTTTGCCAATAAAGCGAGTCGGCTCGCCGCATTCATCTCACAATAATAGCGAAATCCGCGAACAGCGGCTCCCAAACTGTATCCCAAATGGTCGAACAGCGTCGCGGCTCGACCGAGCCGTATCCTTTCAAATATTCGGTCGATGGCGATTTAATTGCCCGCCGCCATAAAACGGGCAATAAACTCGTTGCACATAAACCGAAGCGGTAAAACATTGCGATTGAAGCGTGTTAATCGATGACAAATACTGAGATTCCCGCGGTCTGATCCCCCGGCTCAGGATGAAGGGAACTCGAGCGTCCATAAAAAATAAATCTTATCTCTGACTCAATAAGAGCACTTGTTTGCCAAGTATTAGTTCAATGTTTGAAATTCGTCATAAATGTCAACGCTTTGATGTTTGCCGCACTCTATGCCTTTACACACAGAACAAACAGGATACGCTGTAATGACAGCGACGAACAAAGACTCTTCCGACAGACATTTTTGCGTTAAACTGGATATTATGAAATGTATATGCCACAAAATATATCACCGCTTTTTGCAAAGACTCGAAACAAGAGCGCAACTAAAGAGCGTGTACTTCTTTTTTAATTTCCGAGCAACGAGGATCTTCATGGACGCCAAACGAGCTGCTAAGGCTCAATAAAACTTGATCGTAATAAGGCATAACATGTATTTTGTAATCAGTATTTCTCAAAATTACATTCAATGATATTTTATTTTTACTTCTAATAAGGCTTCATGATCGTATATTGTATTAAGGGGACCCGAAAGTAATCGCGCATTATTTTACAAAACATAATTTTGACTTTTCGGATTTTTAACTTCAATCCCTCCAAATGGACAAAAGTACTCTTCGGAGTGTTAAACCAGACTTAGGGGTCGGAACATTTTAGGACATTTTTCTCATCCCATTCACATTGATAAACTATCTGAATTATTTAAAAAAAAATATACATAGTGAATCGTTGATTCCCTGATCTATTGTTGCAGGATTTTGGTGCATTTTCTAAATTAAAATATACAGTCGCAATGATACAATTTAGAAAAACCAAATCTATTCTACAAATACAGATACACCTGGATACTCTTGGTTTAGTACGTAAGATCATTTATACCCAGTGGGATGCCGACAATGTCCGGCGCTTGTGTGCGCCGCACAATTTGGCCATATAGACGGCGCGCCCCTGTAAAGCTGTATATATTCGGGTAGAAATGTGTCAAGAATTAATAAAATTAGATGAAAATTCAACATTTTTCCGACATCTTGTGATAGGGGATGAGAAATGGGTTATATGTCGCAAAAATAGTAGCTTTCTAAAGGGTAGATACCACTGTCAACGCCAAGTCATAAAGATAATTTTGTCTATATGGTGGGATTTTAAAGGAATTTTCTTTATAAAATTCTTAAATATGTCCAAATAATTACGATCACGGCAATCGGTGAAAAAAGACTCGGGAAAAATCAATGGAATACTATTTTTTATTCGACAAAATTTTATGAATCGATGTCTAATTTATCATCCAAATCAAAAGATTTTTATGCAAATGGCATAATAAAATTACTGGATATGGAAGGAAGTTGTATCCGTTCAGAGAGAATATATAATTAATATGTAAATATTAGAGTTGTATTTTTATTTTAAAAAAGCGTCATTTTTGTTAGGCGCCTTCTTTTTTCTTATAATAAAATAATTTATATATATAATATTAATACAATAACGCAAAAAATCAGCCTAGGAAACGAACCCCATGTAAATCAAAAGGAATACTCAATTTTTGTGCAAGTAAAGGATAGCTAGAAGTGCATATGGTCTGATTGTGCGGCGCACACAGGCGCCGGATAGCTTATGGCGCCAAGATAGAAACATTTTAAAATTAATTATTCCTCTTATATCCCACCAAATGCACAAAAGTACTTTTCGAGATGTTAAACTATGCTTAGGGGTCGGGACGGGAGTTCGATTCTGAGTAAGCCGTTACATATTTCGACTTATGTCGTCGTAAACGATCCATTTCTCATCTCTTGTTACAATTTGGTGTAAAAATATTCAACAAAGAATTGCATTTGTTCTTCGGATAGTTCATGAGGTTGCAAATATGACTGTACAGAGGACCTTGAAGATTTGAGTCTCTGTGATAATCCCTCCATGATCAATTGAGGATCTGACTTGAGTATAGATCTCAATAAGGCATTTTAGGTTTTCATTTCCCGATTTTATTCTTTGAAACCTTAATTGACATCTACGTGTTCTCGGCACTTTATCATAAGTTTATTTAATAGCTTTAGTATTATAGCTGGCATTCAAACCCTGGTCGAAAAAAGTGGCATACAAGACTGATAAGTCCTTCGTCAATTTCTAGTGTCGACATTTTACATTTAGCAATATTTTATTGCTCATAAATAGTTGTGGGCATAAAAAACTACAATCCACTCAAACATTGGCTTATAAAATACGCGATTTCTTTCCGGTCGCCTTATTATAATCAATAAAACAAATATCTGGTGAATCTAGTAATGTCTTTACTATTATTTATTATCTATAATTTAATTTTTCATTAAATTAAATACGTTCGCGTCGGCAACTACTTTCCGGCCGGCACGTCACCGCCATCCGGTTCACGGCGTACGTCACGTGACACTGTTTGCGCATTGACACTGTTGACACTAAAATGTTATAAAATGACAATTCTTCCGTTTCGTCGTAAAAAAACATATATATACATACAATAAAGAGTGTTCCGGTCGGCGATACGATTCGCGGGAATTCCGCGGCTCTCAAAGGGTTAGATCGATTGCAGTCGGACGCGGCCCGTTTTGGTAATGTCAAAAAAATAAATAAAGGTTGATGGAACTCGTATCCGAATAAATGATTTCGTTTAAAAATGTCATTGCCAACGGTTTTTTTTAATTCGATTTGGCATTCGCGAAACAAGGAGAAGCGATTCATTGTTTTATTTATTATTCAGAGTTATTAAATTATAAACAAAAGGACAATTAACTTACATATTACTAATGAAATAATTATTTTTTATGCTTTTTTATCCAATAAAACTTGCAAATTTCGCTTAGAATTATTTATTATCTACTTTTTAAAAATAAAATTGGAGTCAGTAATACGTTGCGATTATTTTTAGCGCACTCAGCAATAAACTTATTTTTATTGCATTTGTTCATATATTTAATAACAATTATGCATTAAGCCGAAAAAATACTATATATCATTTAAAAAAATAGTATTAGACAGTTAAAGGACAAATAAAAGTCAGGAAAACCTCCAAAATTGGTGAATAAATTCGCTAATGGATTAAACAATCATAAAAATACTTACTGATGATGAAAAATTGATCCTGTACAACAATCCAACCTGTAACTAACGTACGATTATAATTAATCAAGAGTATTGTCAGTCTCCTTTCATCTGTAAAGATGTTGCAGATGATCAAACTATAATATTTTTTGTCCATATTCAGATTTTTGATTAAAATTACTTATTCCAATACATTAATATTAATTATAAAACTCTTCTGGCCAATTTGATAATGAGTTGGTCGTAAAACGTCTTTCTTAGACCACATATTTTGCAATAAATATTTTAATTTTGTTCCAAAATTATTATTCTGTACAGTTTGATGATAAATCAGCTGATATATCATCTTCTTTAGAACATCAATTTTGCTAAATAAAACATTTCATGTCAAAAATTATTGTTTTTTCAAAGAAAATTCAGGAAAAATGCGAGTTAAAATCAGTCAGTTTTAAACTGATATGAAAATATTTAACAAAATTTTTTTCTTGCCAGTTTGATACCATCAATTGGTATGTTATCTTCCTTAGAACATTTATTATGAAAAATACAGTATTTCTTGTCCAAATTCAGACATTTTCAAAGAAAATTCAGAAAAATAGTGAGTTATCATAAAAAAAATTAGACTGACACAATAATATTGATTAAAAAATTGTTTTGATGCAGGTTGATGATGAATCAGCTGATACATCATCTTGCTTAGAACATAAATTTTGCAAAATAAAAATAATTAATGTCAAAAATTGTTGTCTTTTTCAAAGAACATTTAGAAAAAATGCGATCTGTTTTAAACTGAAACGAAAATATTAATCAAAAAGTTGTTCTTGCCAGTTTGATACCATCAACCGGTATATCGCCTTCCTTAGAATATTTATTATGCAAAATACAGTATTTCATGTCCAAATTCAGACATTTTCAAAGAAAATTCAGAAAAATAGTGAGTTATCATAAAAAAAAATTTGACTGACACAATAATATTGATTAAAAAATTGTTTTGATCAGTGCGATGCAGATTGATGATGAATCAGCTGGTATATCATCTTTTTTAGAATATCAATTTTGCAAAATAAAATAATTCAGGTTTTTCCAAAGAAAATTCAATAAAATGTGGAAATACCATCAGAACTAATTAAGCAAATATAAATAAATTTTAATTTAAAAAAAATCTGGTTTGTTTGATGCAGGTTGATGATGATCAGCAGGTTCTAATATTCCTTAAAACATCTATTTTGCAAATAAAATATATTTTACGTAAATTACGGAAAATTGCGAATTAGCGTCTAGCTCATTTAAATAGATAAAACAATATTATTAAGAAAAAATGTTTGGGCTTATTTGAGTAAGCCATTCTCTTCATTAGAACATTTAATTTGCGTTATCAACAATATTAATCAAAAAATTGTTCTAGCCAATGATGTAATGAATTGTTTTTCTTAGAACATATTTTATGAAAAAAATATTTTAATTGACTTTCTGGCCGATTAATCAATCAATAATAATAATATAATAAAAATTCAGTTTTTTTTAAAAGAAATTTGAGGAAAATTGGGCATTTTCATCAAGCAGATACAACATAAAATCATAATAGCCAATTTGATCCAAGTTGATGATGGACCAACCGATAAGTATGGTCATTAGACCGTCTATTCAGCGTTAAAAACATAATTCATCAATAAAACTGGTCATAAAAATACCAGGACACAATTTTTAAACATGCTAAAATAATATTTGCACACAACCATGCGAAAAATTTGTTCAGTAATTATTGATGTAATTTATTAGCGCGAATAATTTAAACAAACGACTTTTTTTTTGGACTAAAGGTAAAGGTATCGGCGATGGCATCGATACTTTCATCGATGCAATGCGGCATCGGACAGCACCTCTTTCACTAACAACAGTTCTAGTTTGCGGCGAGTGCCACGTGTCGCAATTGCGATTCAATTAACAGCACGCCTTAGTAGGGCACCGTGGTAAAATGGCAATAGCTAGTGCAGAACCGATGCACTTTCCGATACTGATAAGGTGAAATATGCCTCGCGGTGTTGATTACGCGGTGCAACGGACACACACACAGACACACATACACACGTACACAGACGCAGTGATGCAATTTCACTTTGACTTTTTAGAGAGGCAGTGCTTTGCTCGAACACTTGCACAATCGCAGCTCGACTGCAGATAGTGACTCCGAAGTCATCCGAGCACCAAGAATTCGGATCCGAATCTGCCATACAACACATTTATTTATCATAAAAACAATGCGTGATTGGCATTACAGAATAACCCAAGTCGCCAATCACGCATCTCTCACTGGAGAGTTTCCGAGAGCATCTGTCCTCATACTTGGTGGAAGAAAAATCACACGCGAACGAACTCGATCGTAGTGAGGTGGCGCCCATAAGGGCAACTCGAACAGTACAAGGGGGTTGTTAATCGACCTTCTTTTCTTGAGGGTTACATACCTCAGCTACCCATGCGCTGTGGTATAAACTGGGGCATAATTCAAACTCCCTCATGTAGAGATATCTAAGAGATTTCTTCTGTATCTTCTCTAAACTGAGGGAATTCGAGGCGTCTTAAGGCGCCCATATAATGGAACCTGATTCGAGCAAGCTCCGAACCAATGCATCGTTAGCACTCGCATAACTAAGGTCCTATGATGAGAAATTTCTCAAGACAAAGCCCAACATTCTTGATGATCTCATACACACGTCCGATACACGTAAACTAAATTTTAACTTGGAATCAAACAAAAAAATATTAATATGTCGATAAATTTAAAATGCACGATTTTATGACATTTTCCTTAGAATATTTTTGATTTAAATGGAATTATGCAATTATTGCGAATTAAACGACTATGATTTATACGATAATGTCTAAATAAATTATATTTGGATTTGGATTATAAGGCAAAAAAAATATATATAGGACATGTGTGCAACGGTAGCTTTGTGTGCAGTCGACCGATCGATCAACGTCGTAAAACAATTCGAACGTTTCGATTTTTTTTTTATTCTCATAAGCACCATGAGATCACTAAATATTTATAACATATTGATTTTTAATTAAAATGATTTTATTATTTATTGATGAATGAATAATTGGCGTCGCAAAAAAATGTGATCAGTATAATAAACAAAAGAACATTTGGCTCTTGATTTTTCAAAGTGTGACTGTGAAATAATTGAACTTTTTTTATTGATACCAACGTACTTAGATTAATAATATACGTGCCGACAGAGTATATTGAGGACCCTAAGTTTTTGGATTTATCTAAAAAAGTCTAAAGAATAAATATTGTAAATAATCTTGGATCTTTGACTACGGGCTGATGTTTTTCTCGCTCGCATCCGGTACAATGTGCCAAGTACGAGTGAAATATACTAGTGACACGTGCCGCGAGAACTCAGTCGGCTCGTGTCATTTACGCGTCAAATGGATTATTTAAAAAATCCACAATTTCGACCAAATTATAAAGCATATCATGAACAACATAAGTTTTATTCTTAGATTTCTCTATTTTTAACAAAAATGACAGGATATTGATGAAGAATTCATCAACAACTGGACTTGAAATGCTTGGGGTCTCTAATAGACCCCTTTCGGACGACTAAGATTTCTGTAAAATCAGTTAACGTCGATGGACTTTGATCTTTTCTTCTATATTCTCATATATTTCAGACATAAAATTTTAAAGGAAAAATTATTCTTTATTACGAGAAATAGATTCTTTACGATTCGAGAAAAAATACAATAATTTTCTTTGAAACGACTATTTCTTTCTATTATCATCGTTTGGTATTCGAAGATTTAATTAATTAATTTGATAATGGATCAAATATCTGTCTAATTCAATCATCAACTCAAAAATGACGTAAATATTAATAAAATCTTAAGGAAATATATATGAAAAGATCTAACTCTTACGACAAATAATAAGACGATCGTCTATATTTATTTTATACATATTTTTTAAGAAAAATATATTACTGATGATTAAAAAAATAATTTACTACAAAGCAACTAAGAGTAAAATTATAAATCCATAAAATCTAGGAATCAAAAATTTTATCTTGAATTATTTAAAGCGAACTTTCATCAAAACCTCTTGATTAATAATTGTTGTTTTTGATTATTTTTTTTTTATAAAATAATAGAATTAAAAAATGGAGTCACTATATATTTAGGTCAGTGCGGTACTATTGATAAAAATTGGACACTATAAAATTATTGATCTTGAGCCATTGATATTGAGCTTAAAATGGCTTTTTTTGAAATGCAAAATTTTACACGCAAAAAATCACTTAAAAAAATCTAAAATAATTTACTTGGTATTTTGATTCGTGTTGTTTCGAAACCGTGTAAAAATATTTTCGGATATATTTTCGAATTAATTGATATTGACTCCTGGAAAACATGCGTCGATGACGATACGGCTCGTATCTCCCCGATTCCCCGTATTTTTTTTCGACCCCAGGGGGAATATATCAATTTGAACCTAATTATCTTAAAACACCTACGTAGGGTCAGCCCAGGGGTCGCGACCCCTTCCCTGCCCGCCGCCCCCGTCAGCAGACAGGGGTCGTCATCCATAAAATGAGTCGTTTACCGGCGATAAATTTGTCCAGAGGGTCTTAACCCCTTTGGCCATATTACATTACAATTATTATGACACCCCTGTGTGGGCAAAAGTCATTAAGTCCACTGTAAACAGGATGGCAGTCATTTGTCGCGTCAGTGACTCATTACACAATACGACCGTAACGACCCCAAGGCAGATTTTTAATATGGAAATTATCTAGAAATAAATACAGAGGAAACCATTATTTGTTACAAATCGATTTGTTTTAAGCCCTAAAAAACTTTAATAAATTTTAAAATATAATTTACTGTGATTTGGGATGTTATTAAGAAATCTTGAATCACTAGAGACCTTGAAATCGGTCTTAAACACTTGCATTCCGATTAAAGTAGTTTTCTTACCGTCCAGTAATTCGTGGTTAATTTCGACCTTGCTTGGCAAGAAGTAACTGATAAATCCATGAACGTTTTGAGGAGCCATGCCAAGAAGTATCCGACGGTTGCCAATAAAGAGCAGAACTTGGATGAGGATGACATTGAGGAGTTACTGGTTTCAGATGATTAAAGCGATCCGTTTGATCAAACACTGATAATCTTCATGGTGAGAATTTTTTTATGATCTGAAAGCTGATAAAAAAGCTGCGCAAAGCTGAGAAAATTTTCATGCTTGACTGAGAGCTGTTAATTTAATATAAAGAATCCACAAAGCAATCAGATAATATTAACGTTTTAACCCTTTATAGGGCAAAATAATTATTTTGGTGTTTTTTTTATTTTTTTTTAACCAAAAAGCGTTCTCGACAAAATATTACGTTATTAAGGTTGACATTTATATATAAGGTTGGCGCTCATGGAAATATAGACCCTAAAGCGACTGATTAATATATTAACCAATTTCAGCCTTTATCCTATAAAGGTTTAAATGGGGATTTCTAGGGAGAGGCGTAAAATTGAACCAGTGCTTGTCTGATATCTTCTTCGTTTTTGAATTTTTGGCCTCCATAAAATTTTGTAAAGACAGAAACAAGTAATAATTAGAGGGGTACTAGGTCCGGGGAGTATAATGGATGCGACAGAATTTCCCAGCTAAGCTCTGCGAGTTTCTGACGAGTCCCCAAAACAGTATTTGGCTTAGCATTATCATAAAGCAGTATGATGTCTTTCCTATTAAATATCGCCGACCTCTTTTTTTGGAGTGCTGTTTTTCACAATCTGCTCTTTTCCCTACGATGTCCTAGTTTCCGAATTTAATTCGAAATGATTTTTTTAGCTGAATCAAGCTTTCTGCAATCTCCGATGTTGTCAAAAAAGGATTTTGCTCTAACATGATCTTGACAGAACTTTCCGGTAGACCCAATACTTAAAATGGATCATACCAAAACGATTTAATAAATTAAATTAAAAAATCATAAATTCAGCTTGTTATCAAAGTATTGCCAAGGGAGCGGGAGTAAGTCACCGCCTGGACGTCTTTAAAGCCTCTAGGTGGGCGCTACAGTCCCCTTGGGACGTTAAAGAGGTGCCATTGTCATTTAAGAAGCAAACACTATACAAATATTACTCTATAAAATAATTTTCGTTGTTTTCTATAATCTTTCTCCACAGTTTAGATAACATTTTGGATTTTTTTAGTAATTAATATGACTCGTAAATGACACGCACACCCGACGATATCCCGTCGCAGATGAAGGACATGCCGCCGGTAGACCGACCGCCAAATTCTCGCGACACGTGGCACTAGTATACGTTTCAATCGCTCACGGCACATCGTACTGGATGCGAGCGAGAAAAATATTGGATACAAAACGTAACTACTGGAGCGAGTATTGCAGTTTTTATTTTCTTTTCGCAATTGTGGACAATAAAGGTCAATGATTACTTATAATATTTATTTTTTAGACATGTAAAAAATATTTGTCATTGATTTTATTTTACGTATATTAAAAAAAATCATTTTTAAAATGAATTAGTCATTTTTTTAAATAGAATAATTAAAATACGTAGTACAATTTTTTGCTAAAAAAAATTTTAGGCCAATACGCCCGCCGGCCGCGGTTTGCTCACCCCTGATCTAGTTTTTAAGGTCTTCCTCATTTTTTTTGAACCATTTATTACATTTTTGACGTTATAAAACGTTTCCACAAATTTTGGAGATGGTGTCGGTACAGTGACGTACCTTCCGGCGCTTGTGTGCGCCGCACAATTTGGCCATATGGACAGCGCGCTTCTGTGTCAGTAGCTTCTTTCGGCTTCAATCCCTTATCGAATAAAAATAGCATTGACAGATCATACAGACAAATCTAGCTTTGACATTTATACTAAAGATAAAAAAAATAGAAAATGATGTGAAATCGCCACTACAAAGAATTGTCATTACTTTTCGATTCACCTTATATGTTATACATGCTAATGTTAATTCGATCCGAAGCGAATGCGCCGTGTCGGCCTTTTCGCGCGGTGGCCCCAGCGTAATTCCGAGCTCACCGATCCCTCAAATTGAGACGTGATAGATCCGGCCACTAGACCACAGGGCTATCATCGTCGCATACGCCGTTTTGGCACTCGAGGTCCCTGGAGACCCGTCCGCCCACCTGTACGAGTTTGCTCGTGTGGTGTGCCCCGCGCTCCGCGACCCCCCGCATCTTTCGACCAGGTGGACCTCGGAGCAAAAGGCTCTCAAAATTACGCGGTCATTGATAGAGAGGAGCCTAGTTCATTCAAAAAAAAAATTCTACATATATTCGACGGGCGAATATTCAATAAACAATTACCGTACGAATCTCCGAGGCGCATGCGAGATTTCGAGTGTTCAATTACTGGTTTATGGTGGCTCTAACCATTTTATGGCGTTTTTATGGCACGTCTACACCCGAAGTCTGTCGCATTTCTTGGACAATGGCCATGGAACGGGTTTGCGGACGATCGCACGCGGAATCTAAGCGTTTCGATAAATCCAGGATGCGGATGCGTGAGTCACGGTGGACAATCGCCGAGCTGATGATAGTGATTTTCGAAAATGGCGAGATGTAATAAAATATGGTAAAACGGCGAGTTTTTATCGCGGCCGACGTGAATCATGCCAACGGAAAATACGCGAATTTTTCGCACTAGCGCTCCCTACAATTTCGAAAAACGAGTTTCGACCCAGCGTGCGACCGTAACGTATCTATATTGGGCATAGCGGAAAGAAATCCATTTTTTTTCGAGTCTTATTTAAAATCAGTCTGTCCAGAACACGGTGGAGTAAACATCTTTGGAAGTTTTTTTTTCTGTAGTACTGTTCCTCGGCTTTCTTTTTTGTGTCATATATTTTATTT
>JAGXCT010034947.1:0-12950 GCA_022495035.1 Philopotamus ludificatus
CCTGTATTTCTATTTAATTTCAAATGTTTTTATATCAATATATTGTATATCGTTTGAAAAATTATGTATAAATTAGACTTTTTAACTTAAATAGATGCTTAAATTTGTCATTTTAATGCTATTTTTTTTTTAAAAATAGATGCTAAAATACGTGTCTCTAGTTATTAGCAATTCTGGTTTCAGAAAAAAATATTTTTGTAGCTTATTCTACATTAAGGGTATATTATAAAAAAGATTTTGATAGCTTTTCCATCTTCATGCCTCACGGAAAGGTGTATTAGCTCGGTTTCCAATCTTTTTACATAGAACAAAGAACTCCGTTGCAAATCATTGAACGTAGAGATTAAATACTATAACCTCAGTAATTTTAATCAAAATATTGAACGATTGTTATGGCATTTCGTCCCTCTCAGTAACAAGATTATTTTGTGTTCATTTTTTAATAGGTTATGGTTTGAATCGTTCCATATACTAATATTTGCTTACATTTTGTGTCTTTTTAATAAATGCATGCATACAAATTATACATGTTTTTCTTGTTTTTACAATCGTTCATTTATATTTATATACAAATTTATAAAAAAATCCTATCAATGCGAGACTATTGTGTTAGCAACAACATTTGAAATTAATAAGTAAAAAAAAATCACAGGTGGTGGAGAGGGAGGTCTACAAAAAACATAAAGAATAGCAAACTACGGTCTACGGAGAAAATTGTTTGGATAGCTTTAACATTTTATTATAGAGAGGTTTTTAAATAAAAGATTTTAATGCTTATAACATTTGTATTTTTTACATATCAATCAGTTCATCGGCCGTTCTTATTTCATCCATCTGGCAATATTTTAATTCTTTTCCCTTAAAACCTTGGCAAAATACTAATGTGGTCTACTTATAATGACCACATATGTATTAGAAAAAAAATATTTGTATAATATTGCATCGATTTGAAAGGATGATAGTCAGACGAAGCGATATCTGGAGAATATGGAGGGTGATAAATTGACCTCGATCCGAGGACGGTTAATTTTTCTAATGTAATTTTTGACGTATGTATACGAACTTTATCATACTTGACTTTGATGCAAGAGGGAGGGTCGTTTTTCTTTATTTCCGCTGCTAAACAGTTCTGTTGTTCATTATAAAGATTTGTTTTTATTGTTCGGCCAAGTTTAAGATCTTCAGAATAAATTACGCCCTTGTAGAGAACATATTTTTTCAAAGAGCATGCTTAGGGGTTGGTATTACTACCTGACACTTTGATAGCCATTGATTTTTACTCTCTCGGTTGGAGAAAAGTATCAATTTTTTTATCTCCAGTTATCAAGTCATCCATTTCCAAGAGATGTTGACATGTGTTTATTCGATCGCCTAGATTCTCTTCCAAACACTCGACTATAGATATCTGAGATTATTTTTATATATAAAATAAAGATAGGTGTGACATCGCCTACTTTTCTAGATCTTCCACTTTTGTAGTAATTTTTCAAATAAAAATTTCGTAAACCTTTCCAATTTTACCCGAATCTATGAGTCTCTCTTGTTATATTTATTTTTACAGAATTATTAAAAGAGATATTCATTGGAAAAATAAATAAGAAGCATCTATGGGATTTGATCTGATAACCGAATAATAAAATACATAAATTTGTTTAAATTAATATTAAAAAAAAACTTAATCAAGCTGTTTGCTTAAAAATCGTTTGGGCTCATACGTGTGGCCCATGGGGTAAAAAAGTGTATGCCTTTTTTATACAAAAAATGTTTTTAGTAGCGTAGTGTATTTTATTTTGAAATGATAAAACATTAAATTTCTAATAAATACTTTAATTAGTAAAAATTCATCCAAAGTAAATTGTGTTGTTAAATACAATTTTTATGTATCAAAATTATTTTGTATACTCTTAATATTAATAGTAGATCATGGTTTTATTGTTCAGCAAAGTTGTAAGTATCGGAGGACGCTACGTTGGGGTCCATGGATGGCATGACCTATTATTATTTTCTTATTTTTTTAAATTTCCAATTGAACTTAATGCATTTGATTTTTAAATTTTAATTAAAAATGTCATCCAATATTTGTAATTTATCATCAACGCCACAAGAGATGGAGACAGAGATCAAATAACCTCAATAACTTATTTTTTCTCTTTTGATATTATATTTTTCTTGCAATTAATGCTGTGTTAATTTTAAATGTTACATGTGAAAATTAGATGTAATTGTTCTGATTCAATCCCAACAGCTCATGATGGATTATCCCTCAATAATCGCATAGTTTAATCTTTAGGATTAGACCGATCCTGTCGATCTCTATCAACCACATTTAGTCCTGCACACGGTTTTAATACATTAATGATCTTGATTATCGTTTATTTTACTGTTTAAAATCTAGCTATTATTTAAAAAAATAATTAAACACAATAAAACGGAGATTTGGCTGGCTGGCGTACGTTTCAGCAAAGACCGCTATTAATAATTTGGAACATGAGTCTAAACGGCATCGTTCTCCGTATTCAGGAGCAGAGTTTGAGAACCTGGGGGACCACAGCGCCCCCACACTTGTGGTGCGAGCCGCACGCTTACACCACTGGGGAGCCTTAGCGAAAGAGCGGCCATTATTCTGATTTCTCTGTATTCGTCGAATGGCGTATGTACCTATGCAAATGTGCACGTGTGTGAGTATGTACGTATGTGTGCCAGGGCTATGCAAAACATTGCGAAACGTGTCAGAATATCGTGCGAATTTTTCCGTTTTATTTTCTTTGAAGCAATCGACTTTCGATGCCGATCGGCCGAACAAAAGATTGAAACAATGAATGAAAAACTCACAATATAAATAGAAAACTCACTGATAATCAATCTCAATAGATGTAGAAATATTATTGAATGCTAATTAGTATAATAAATTATGTCGAAAAGCATGAAAAAATAATTTAAATCTATTCTTATTTTCAGATAGCTTCATTTTTCGGACGTATATATGAAACATCACAGAAATCTGCACGAATTTTATTTGAAAAAAATAGATACGCACGATATTGGCAATAACTGATGCAAATATAATTTGGAATTCGCAAGCTATGGTAGTGTATTTATTTTATTATACAAGTTATTTATTGAAATCTGTTTCGTTTCGGAGTGATCTCGATTTTTCAATATTTTTCATACGCGTTATTTTATATTTTTATTAAAACTGTTTCAGATCTAATCTATGAATCGACGTCATCCCGCATCAATCGTTGACGTAATTAGCATTGTCATAGATTTTCTTTATACTCAAATCGACTGTGCTGGCCGAACAAGTTTATAGGTATTCATTTTATCTCTGCCACATCCTCATCTACCCCCACCAACGAGCTTTCTCCAACACTTGCATACACACGCATTGGTATCTTTCACAGGCACGCACGGTCCTCACACCGCCACCATATTTCCCGGTTGCTATGACGAAACTAGAAGCTTTCCACTTTTCCTCTGTCTCGAAACATGATAAGCGATTAAAAAATTTAAATCAAAATGAGCTATATGACTCCAATGAATACGGCTCGTTTTCGTATACATCTTCCATGGCTTTATAGTCGTTTTGATGCTGGAATTCATCAGGTACATTTAGGTACAAAAGTATAGGGCCTCACGATAAAACGCGTATATTTACTGGGCGCTTGTACCGTGGGGGTGGTTTGGGTAATACGGTTTGAAAAACGAGCTCTCCGCCGGCTTGGGTGAGAGGTTCAGGGAGGTCCTAGGTGGTTGTTGAAATAGTAGGAATGGCGAACACACACACACATGCAAAACATTTTTGTACCTATGCAAAGTTGTACGTAGCCCCGTTCAAAGTGCAGGGCTCTCGAATCCTATGATTATATTAAAAAAAATATATAAAGCTCAATTTTTATAATATATTATTATATTCGCGATTGATAATTCATATGTAATGTATTTAATTATTACAGTTTTTTTATTTATTAATTATTATCGTATGTGTGATTGATGAGGCCTGGAGAGTGCTCTCGCTCGTTCTTCCTTCGTAAAAAACTAATGGGCGTCCTTTTCCCCCTCGCCGCTATATGCGAAAGCTCTTATACTTCTAGGCATAGCGTCCGTGTTGAAAGCTAATACGGGCTTAGTTGATCGTAATTAATAATTAAAATAAATTATCGATACATCGCAAATAATGATATCGTTGTATAGCATAATAATTTGCTCAATAGCTACTCTTTTACTCATAAAATAAGCAATGCCATCTATCCTTCGTTAAATAAATAATATAAATTTCAATTTTTCTGAAATAATATTTAAGTTAACCAGTGTCGTGGTTTAACACTGAGGGGAATATTAGTATGAGAGCCTCATTCCCCTTCCATCTTTAGAAAATGTGTCGTATCTTTAATAATACAGGTCAACCTTCCTATAGCGCTTCAGGCTATAAAGCGACGTATACGGAAACCCCTCTTATAGT
Source organism: Philopotamus ludificatus (assembly GCA_022495035.1). Taxonomy (NCBI): domain Eukaryota; kingdom Metazoa; phylum Arthropoda; class Insecta; order Trichoptera; family Philopotamidae; genus Philopotamus; species Philopotamus ludificatus. The sequence goes on from JAGXCT010034947.1 coordinate 4,463, forward strand.
GCTTATTTCTAAATCGCCGTTTTCTACACAACGCTAAATTTTTAAGATCAAATTACATATTTCGTGAATATGTTAAACATTGCCGTGCAAAATGAAGGTAAATGTTCTTTAATTGACAACAAAATATGGCACAAGCATTTATTGATTTCGTTTAATTTCCAAAAATACACTTAAAACATAATCCTAAATTTTGTATAGCTGCCTAATCTTCTATAAAGGGCGTAGTCTCTATTTCGGTGCTATACGAGGATTGACTGTATTTGTGTATTTATAATATTAATACTACGGCTTCTATTAATGTCTTTTTTTCCGGTTCGCTTTTTGTCCCTGTTTAATTAACAAAATACATATCGATTCGGTTTCGGTTTTCGTTACGGAAAAATAAGTTTTTTTTGGGTATCGGTTCAGCTCCGACTAAAACCGATATTTTTTCAGTTCAACTCTAATCTTCGGTCTCACAAAAATAACTAATTTGTTGCTTCAATCTATCCAAAATTGCCCTAATCTTGCCTATTGGGTGCCACAGGGTTTTGATTTTTCTTAAATAACTCTTTTAATATAAATCCTACAAATCACAAACTTTTTTGTATTTATCTAAGAAAAACTAAAGAATAAATATTATAAAAAATCATTGACCTTTATTGTCTGCAATTGCGGAAAAAAATAAAACAATAATATTTGTTGCTGTTGACATGCGCGCAATGTTTTTTCTCGCTCGCATCCGGTACGATGTGCCGAGTGCGAGTGAAACGTCGAGTGTGTTATCACTCACGCGACATGTTGATTAGTTAAAAATCCAAAATGTCGACCAAGATATGACGCATATCATGAATAACCATTTTTATTCTTAGAATAACCTATTTTTTTTTAAATTCAAGATATTGATGAAGAATTCATCAAAATTTTGACTTGAAATGCTTTATTTTCTTAATATAAATTAATATATTCATTAATAGTTTCATTGATTTATGTATTAATAAATATATTAGGCAATTTTTCATAATAAAATTTCAACAAAGTAATCCTTTATTGTTTTATCTATTTATTTATAATGATTGTACATTAGTACAAAAAAAAATACTATGATACCTGGATGGTATAACTGAATTCACCCATATAAAGATGCAGATGCAAGGGGAATGAGTCTCTCACACTAATATTCCCCCCAGTGTCAAATCACGACACTGGTTCATTTTAATATTTTTTCAATTGGATTTTAAATATATTTTTTTTATAATTATTTATTCAACGAAGGATAGATGGAATAAAATGAATTAATTCCAACGCGCTAAACTATCTACATAAATATTTAGTCCGGAAAATATCTTAGTTATTATTATGCAAATTGAAGGCGTTGCTCATTATCGGATTTTTCTCAGTATGCTAAGAAAATATTATTTAATTATTTATCCCTTATGATATTTGGACACGGTTATTATTATATGGAGTGCACACAATTTCACATGGCTTGCAAAAAAAGGAAAGCTTCCCATGAAGAGTTGGTAGAGGCCGGGGTGGGGGTGGGCCACGCCCCCTGCTCGCATCTCATTGGCCGACTTGCGAGGGCCGAGTAGCCCGCCGGGACCCGAGGAGAGGTCCAGCGACCTTTGTCGGCGGCGGACCTCTCGCGACTGTCTTGGCCCCTTTGTTGTCGATGATGGATGATGCAGAAGCCCCATGCTTTTTTGTTGGCAGACACGTACCCATGAATCACGTCTGTCTGATACAATCGAAGCGTATTATGAGCGAAACAATGAAAATATTAGCGATAAGGAAAAATGGCACACTACCACAATTTCAGGAATATCTGAAACGAAATCATCAATTTAAATCTTAGCTATAAAAAAATAGGGTTTCATAAAAATAGCCAAAAAAAAATAGATTATTATTTTATATGATTTTCTAGGAATATGAATTTCAGCAATAGTATGAAAATATGAGGAATAATGCTATTTAATCTAAAAAATTAATTATTTTACAGATAATAGGAGTATATTATCATATAGAAATATTGGAATAGTTATTATTTATACACTAAAATGTATAAATTCCTGAGTTTAGTAATTGTAATTAGAAATATCACAAGTATATTTTACAAACATATGAGTTTAAATCCCAATGAAGATTTTTTTATGTTAATATAATTTGTTATGCCATATTTCAGAATAGTATTTATAATTATAGAAATAATTAAATAGCATATCTGAAATATATACAGACATAAATAATGCATATTGATATTTAATTAATTTATATTAATAAGTAATCTAAACGATTATTAAAAAAATATTATAATAGTAAAGCTAATAAATTACTACAATCATAATCAATTATATTATTATTATTAATAATAAATATTGTTATATATTTTCTCGTTGCATTTTCCGACGGCGAAATGAAAATGCGCTGATTATTTTTTCAAATATTACTCTCAATTTTAATTTTATCGGCGGCATAACTAATAAATAATTTACTTAGTATAATATTTAATCATTATTTAATATAATTTTGACAATATGTTAATATCGTGGTGAAAAAAACGATGTTTAAATTTTAAATGCGATTTTTCCCGACGGTAATTTTAAAGCCGCCGTATTTATTTTTCCCCTTCCGTCGGCAAAATTTTAACCCTCGAAAGATTGCGCGAATATTGTTAAAATCGCAAAAAAAATATCAATAGGAATGTTTATTAAATTATGCAATTGATTATATAATTAAAATATATTGGTATTGATCGTTTATTATATTTAATATATATTTAAATTTTTTATATTGATAATTATTGTGCTGAATAATTATTTTCAAGGATTAGATCATCTTGATATATTTTTAAATTAAGATAAACATATTTAATTTGAATAGATAAAATCATATCATGTTTTTTAGGATAAAGATTAAATTGAATTATTTACTAGAACTATTGATTTATCAGAAAATAGTTTAATATGCTATTATATATTTATTTTACAATCTCATACGGTTTTATTTTTACGCTCATTTTAAATTACACTATTAATTGCAACTGTCATTAATTCAATAATTTTTTCACGTTTTTTTTGCTTAATCAAAAAATTAAGGTTTTCATTTATTTCAATTATTAGTAATAATTTTGATTCAATTATGTTAAATTAGATAGTTTTGGGTAAACAGAGACCTTTTAATAAAAGAGGGTAATCTTAGTACAAAACAGATTATGAAGAAATTGTTATTAGATTTTATTTTCGATTATTTACGAATATTTTCTAATATATACATATATATAATTAGAACATAATTAAAAATAATGAATAAAAAACATATCACTTATTAAAGTCCAATAAAGCAAAGATTTTCGGTAAATATTCCAAAAATACATATAAATTAATTAAAAAAAGAATAAATCTAGTTTTAGATCCAACATTAAAGATGTATTTTATTCACTTAATGCCATATTTTTTTTCATTAAATTGGTAAAAAAAATTTTAATCAGAGTAGCTGACTGGTTTTATAGTAAAATATCCAGTGGAAAAGATTAAGATGGAAATACAATTATTTTAAATGAACTAATTAAATCATTTTCGCCAATAAATTCTTAAATATTTTATTAGAAGAATTGCAACATTATAATTAATAACAGTCAAGAATAAAAAAATAATTATATACCTGACTATTAATAATAATTATTGGCCCAAATATAACGCAATGTTTTTTAAACCTTAGTTTATCGTAAACTATCGCCATTGCGTTGATATCTTTTATGATATTATATAATTTTTACACATTTCTACTTTTAATTTACATATTAATTTATATTTTTAAATTAAACCTATGTTTTCATGCGTGATTGGCGTTAATCTGTAATGCCAATCACGCATCGTTTTTTTATGATAAACAAATAAAATAAACAGATAAATTAATAAATTACATTATTTTCTTATATTTTTTTTATAGATTACTCCTTTTATTTTATATTGAATCGTTTTATCTCTTTTTACTGTTGTTGTATGCTCTATTTGTATGATTGGCGACCTGGATAAATCTGTAATGTCAATCACGCATTGTTTTAAAATAATATTCGCTATATGTTCTGGTTTAGTGCAAATATGTATATAGTATAAAATAGTAAGTATTTTTTTTAATTTTTCGTTTTAATCCTGCTCCAAACATATACGTCGCGTTATATTCGGGCCAATTAATAGTCGAATCCTTATTCATATAAAATGTAATATATATATAAACCGATGCGTTTTTCAGACAAAAACAATGATTGTATGTATTTTTTATGTTAAATTAAATTAAATCATCTTGTTAATTTATTTATTCATTATTTTTATGATTCATTTTTGTTTTAGTGATTGCCGTAGAGGAGCAGATGAACAAATTGCTAGATGGATCAAATTGAGTGCTAGAAAAATCACGAACAAGTGAGGATTATTCGGATTATCCGGTTCCGCTAGGTTCGAAATTTAATTATTAAATTTTGTTACAAGCCCAAATTATGAAAGAGACGTCCGCTGAACGAAGTGTGCGTATGTACGTGCGTTCGCCTTAATTAAACAAGCCCAAAGCTCACAGAAAATGTGATGATGTCCACGCAAACGCATGACGATGGCATCCTTTCATTTATAATTCAGTCGAAATTTTCTCTGAAACGCTGAAACTTTATGATACACAAAAAAGAGTGAGAGGCGCCGTTTGGCCGGGGGTATATGACAACGGCATTATATATTTTACATGTAATCAGTTTTTCTGTAAACTCCGTGATGTTCCCGCGATAAAAAAAGGACCTTTTTTGTTTTACGATTCCGCCCTATCTCTGGGACAGACAATCCCGTGAAAGAGATTGAGCAGGGTGCGCCTTTATGCCCGGGTCCCTGGTCCTTTATTATGTTGTCCTAATGTGACATTGTCCTCTTATCTGGAAGGCCTTGGCGTAAAATTTTATAATGTACACATTCCTCTGTTATGTAAATTGGAGTACCACCCCCGTGGCCGCCCGACGCTCTCCTCTCCTCTCCCCCGACTCCATATCAGGAGCATAATTTTGGGCCAGATCTCCGGGCGTTCCGCTTTTTTATCGCAAAGTGCGTGAAGCTACCGAAAATGTGGAAAAAAGGTCTCTTTGTTTATTGGAAAAATTTGGGCACGGTTCAAAGTAACATATTCTGCTCTCGCCCATAAATTAAGGCCACTCCTTTAATTGAGAAATATGGGAGGATGGGCTCTAATTGGAAACGTATAATTTTCAGCTAATATTTATTACACACGACTTGTGTTATAGCAACTTCTTTTTAATTTAACATATTTTTTTACAAGTCATTCAGACTTATTATTTATATTTGTTGATGCACTTGGAATATTTACTCTACATTAAAGCATTTTTTCTATCATAACCCTTAGTTTTATAATAAAAATAGATAATAAGGGCGTTTTCGTAATGTGTTTTGGCGATATTTTTCAGAAATAATTTTGATGATTGCGAAATCTCATTAAAAAGAAACTTCACTGTATAAATATTCTCATAAACCTTGAAAATTAATCTATTTAATAAGTAGAAAATAGAAAATTTTACGTTTTTATGCTTTTCAAAGAGAGTTTTAAATATATTTAATTATAATATTATTTTATTTTATATTAAAAATCTTATGATATATTTATGTAATTATGTTTATCTCAAAACATTAACGTTTTTATTAAATTCAGCTGTATTATCTCATAAATATGGCTAAAACATCGCACTTTAATGTAAATTTTCATCTTCAATAATACAATGTAGTCGTAGAAAGCCATGTGTGGCGAATACAGAAGCTAAAGGATCGTAAAACAATCTTTTTAGGCTAAAATTCAAGTGTTTTTAAATCGCAGAGCATTTAAAAACACTTGAGCCTTTTTCATCAGCAAATAATAAAGTAAGCAACGAATATGGCTATTGATGTCAAGTTACGTCAGGGATAAGTGTACCAACATGGCATATATTATAATAACATATTTATTAAACCGTATACATATAAATATATTGAAGATATATATTTAAAGAAAGATAAATTAATAATTATTTTTAAAATACATGTTTTAGTTATTTCACATTTTATGGAAAACCATTTAGACAGATGAACCTTTAGGAAAATTATTTTAAATTATCTACATATATATTTAAGTTTTGTGAAATAATCCTACATTACCAGAATATCATAATTAAATGAATATATTTAATATAATTTTTATACTTGTGAATTTATTTATTATTATTTTTATTTTCAGAAAAATCTAAGAAGTATATACATTTTGAAAGCCATTAGACAAAAATATATCTGCAAAGAGGACGCAAATATTAACTCATAATTTATTGTACATGTGATTTATCAGAAGGTATTATAAATTTATTTTTAATTACACTTTTCAGATAATATAATCATCTCTATGTATTACATAATACACATGAACGCCTATGTGCGTGTGTGTGTATATTTTGCAAATTAATTATTCAGCATTATTCCTTCGGCCTCTATTGTATAATTAAAATAAAAAAATATACTCTTGAAAATTGCGTCCCGTGCTCAGAGAATTAACTTTTTTGATCAAAAAATTTTTTTTTTGTACCCTCGAAGGTGACCCAAAAACGCAATTAAAACGTGAACCCACCTTTAAAATTGTAGAGGCAATTCTGGGTAAGTCGCAAGTCTCCAGCGGGCCCCGGCTGTCAACGGCAAGCCCATCTCAAATTTTAAATTTTTAATAGGCAATTCCTAAAAAGTACATAAGCCCTTGTCCGACCTTTCCTTTTCACCTTTCGCTCGCTCAAAGTACACTTGATTACGAGCGAAAAAAAATTGTGACCCACGATTGAATATCAAAAGGACGCGATCCTATTTTTTTTTATATAGAGAATTATCAAAGATGACCCGAGGGTTTTCTATGTGAAAATATTTTATGTAAAGCGTGATCTAATTATTTTTAAAAAAAAATGTACATGTACTCTTATTAATTAAATATTTTAACAATTTCAGATTAACATTAAAACAGATGAATTAAATGATATATTAAAGTATACAACAATAATACAATAAATATAGGAATAATACAAAAAATACGATATTATCTGGGTGAGTTATTTTTTTAATATTCCCTTTAGTATTTCAGCTTTTTTAAGAACATTGAATTATTTAAACTTATCCTATCAGTTGAGTGGTTTTAACACTAATCAAATAGATTTTTTTAATAAATGAAAGAATACTTATTATAAGCTGAAAAAAAACCACTAGATAAATCGATATTTAGATATGTGTCATATAGAGAGCAGTAGAAAGAGGGGTTGATTTAATATAATTGTGAAATAGGATCGGTTTTAAATTATTTTTAAATATGTTCAAATTTATGATTTTATTTCTACACTAAAAATATCTACTCGGAATTTTTTTTATATAGTTATTCTGCAATTATAAACAAAAAATATATTTGTTTTGTGCAACAGACACTAGAGTACAATTTGATTAGATAGTTTTATTAATATTTCCTAAAAGAACTATGACTTGAAGATAAAGTTTAAATTAACACACTACATTTATTTACAAGAGCCCAAAAAAAGCCTAAAAATAGGATTAAAAAGCCTAAAAATAGGATTAAAAAAAAAAAATACATTTTGTAGTCCCTTCTTTATTTTTTATATCACCTTGAATCCACTAAGTTCTATATTGTTTCTCTTCTTATTATTATAGATCTTTGTTATTAGTGATATCAAATTGGCAGGCTTTTCTCTGTTGACTTTTGTTTTCATAATGTGCCATAAATTTTCAAGGGGTTTAAATCAGGACTAAAACCTTTCCATGAAATTGTTGAAATATCAAGTTTTTCCATTAAATCTTTGACCTGTAAAGTTAAGAAAGGGAAATATTGGATATTTTCTCCTAAACTAAATGATTAAACAAAAAACCTTTTAGCGTTTTAGCCTGATGACGAAGTGCAGAATCGTACTGGAAGATGCAGTCTTTATATACGATAGGAGTTGTTCTAGATATAGAACAACGTTCTCAATAATGATTCTTTTATAAAATTCTGCATTAAAGGTTCTATCAACTAACAATAAATCTCCCATTCCATAGTAAGAAAAGCATTCTAAAACTGATTTTCTCCTGTTTTCTTTTTTATATACCGAATGACATCCAAGTCAAACATGTTAAATTTGCTTAAATCCCATAATATAATATTCTTCTAGTCCTCTTTAGTCCAGGAATGGTAAAGTCTTTTGGGGTGCATTTGTTTCAGGAGAAGTGGTTTTTTCGCCGGCTTTCTCCTTACCATTCCGACACTGAGTTCGATTACTCCACTTACGATGAACTCTGTTATTATATCCAATAGAGTTTTAAATCAATCAGTTGAGTAGAATCTTTTTAAAAGCCAATCTTCTGGAGCGGTTGTCTTCTGCTTAGCTTGCTCTTTTTTGCGCTCTACAGTCCCAGTTTTTAGATACAGTAAACCCCCCTATAACGTCGGGATAGGTTCTACGTAATAG
>JAGXCT010034947.1:13678-37226 GCA_022495035.1 Philopotamus ludificatus
CGCTGCTTTTTACAAAATTCCTTGTCAACCAAAGAGCGTTGACCTTTATTTCGCTCGGCAATATATTGTAGATTTACGAAATATCTAAATTGACCTTAAAAATATTACAATTTTGTAGAAAACAGCAATTTACAGGAAACGTTATAGGAGGGTTGCCTGTACATATTTAATGTATCGCCATTTTGTTGTAATAATTTCATATAACGGATTAATTAATGACGGTATTTTAACATTTTTATTTTTTATTATTATCTATTAATTGTTTTTTTCTTGTTGCTACTTTATTTACATTTGATTTCATATATTTTTTTAAATGTTATTATGCGTGATTGGCGACCTGGGTTAATCTGTAATGCCAATCCCGTCTTGTATGAAATAAATAAATAAGTAACATTTTATCTGAACTTTAGCAATATTACTACTAATCACAAAATACTTGTACGTGTTATTGCATGTTGTATATTCCTAGAATAGGACTAATATATAAATATCTGTATTTTTAATTTCAGTCTAGAATTTTATACACTTCAGATAGATACACGTTAAGATGATGATGATGATTTCATCATCAAACATGCACGTTATTATTAATGGTTATAGAATGCATAGAGATTTTTCAAAATAAAATAAAAACATTTTTAAATGATCAAATAGATTCGATTAACAGTTAGTTATTAGCATAGAAAATTGATCCATTTTTCATGTAAAGTTTGTGCGCAAGATTAAATACATTGTCTGAGTATGGGCCCACAATGGCGTGATGATGACGGTTCACATAAATTAGTCGCGTCCGAGGTGCAAGAGTGAGCCGGAGCCAGGCCTTGGTCGACAAATCAAAACCTATTCACATTTCCATTAAAGTGGCGGGTACAATGGCAGCCAATTAGGTCGGTCTCCCCGTGCAGCCAGGTGGTGTCGCTCACAGCGGACCGCGGTGGACCTCGTGGGGCCTCGTGGGGCCTCGTGGGGCCTCGTGGGCTCACACCGGACCGCCGAATGAGACGTCTGCGCACACGGATTAATCAGCGCACAACACTGGACCCTACTCGTAATATTTGAATGAGCGCATTTGCGTATCATATGGAAGGACGATAACATGTATGACATATCATTTACTACAATTTACTTACAATTATGATAATTTATTGGACCAAACATCATATTTATTGGATCAAACATATATTCCCTTTTTTGAAAAGACTTCAAAAAAGAGAATATATTTGATGAACCAAAATTTAGTTATAGTAAGTTAATGTTAGCACGGTTTGTTCGGATAAAAGTAGTTTGGTCAATACAAAGAAAATATATGCATTAATAACGGACAAAAACAAGCGAGCGACATATTTGCGGAGCAGCAAATTCAATCGTCTATATCTTTACGATTTTTAATTGCACATTAATATTATAAGTACTATAATAAAGCATATTCTATCTATGTGTATTCATATATAAATATATATACACCAATCCCTCGATTTACGCGGTCAGGAAAAACAATATTTTTTTTAACAAATCAAACACATTTTGTGGCAAGTGTCACTCAGATGCATATATTGCATCAGATTACTCCCACTTCAAAGACCAGACGTCTGTAACCCCCTCCATTGCGCGTGCAGTACGTCAAATATTGTTGTTGCCTTGTGACCTTGCAAAAACTATAAACTGAATGAATCTACTGTCTGTACAATTAAAAAAACGAAATAACTGTTAGAATAAATGTCACCTGGGTCCCCTTGATCAGTTCTAAATATACCCTACATGTTAGAGATGTTATAAAATTTAAATGTCGATTTATTAAATCTATTTCTTAATAAAATTGTATTTTTTTTATGCCTTGTTTTACGCGGTTTTTTGGAACCTATCCCCTTACTTTATATGAACTCGAAGTCTCGATTTACGCGGTTTCGATTTAACGCGTTTGTTTCTTGGAACGTATCTACCGCGTAAATCGAGGGATTGGTGTATAGCAATTAGGTTTATATATTGTTTATTTCAAACAAAGATTTTGATGAAGAAGTTTTAATTTTTCTAGTTTTAGAATAATAAACAACTTTTATTATATATCATAAAATATTGTATTTTTTTGTCTATTGTTTATAAAAATATTGTTTTTTAGTTAAAACACAACGATGGGAATTTAATATACAAAATTATACAGAATAATATGGCATAACTGTAAAATTTTCATAGTTGTTATTTTGAAATATTATTTAAAAATATATTTTTAAAATTTGTTATATATCTTCACCTATATGTATTTTAAATTTCATAAGTCTAGCTCAAATTGAAAAGAAGTTACAGATTTTGGCAGTTGAATTCACTATGCGGAAGCTCGAAAAATGAATTATTCTAAGAATAAAAATAGTTATTTATGATATACTTTTTAGTCGATATTTTGGATTTTTCTACTAATCTATATGACGCGTAAATGACACGCACACTCGGTGATGTCCCACCGCAGACTGAGCACTCGCCGCAGACTTAGCTCCCGCCGCACGTGTTAATCGCACGGTTTCACTCGCACTCGGCACATCGTACCGGATGCGAACGAGAAAAAACATCGCGCTCGTGGTAACAAAAGTTGAAGTTATGGAAATTAAATTTACAAAAGAATGAGTTGGGAATGTTTTCAATTTCAAAAGATTACTGTACCAATAGAGATGCGGTTGCGGCTTTTGGGTAAAATATACGGTGGTGTTGCGGAATATTAAAAATTAAAAAAAGTATACAGTAAACCCCCCTATAACGTCGAGATAGGTGCCACGTTATAGGGGGGTAATTTTATTTTTTTATTTTTTCCTCTTTTTTTACATCTTTACTTGTTTACAAGCGCAAATGACTTGATTTGCGCGATAAGCGATATCCTTTCGTATTTAGGCTGACGTAATCCTCCCGCAACTTTCGGTCAGGGAAGATCAACACGACATTTTATTAGTTAATTTTATAAAATTATAAAATATTTTTATGAAAATTCTATTTTTTAAAATATGTACGATATAAGGGGGTTTGACGGTATCGGAAAAAAACTGCCGCAAACGTTATAGGGGGGGACGTTATAGGCGGGTTTATTGTAATATTTTTGGTAATGGTGTTTTCAGTTTTTTTGTAATAAGGTTTTTATTAACAAAAACGTCTCTATATCATTTTATCTAATCAAAAAATAAAAAATAGGGAGGTGCAAAAAAAATATTTTTTTCGGGAGGCGTAGTATCATAAAGGTTTGAAATCGCTGTCCTAACATGTCTCGATTTTGTTACTTATTTCAGTGTTGGCTGTCGCAAAATAGCGCTGAGCGATTTACTTGTCGAAAATATAGTTAAAAAAATTAAATTTAAAGTTAAGAATGGAATAAAATGCATCTTCATATTGTTGAATATTGCTTTTTGGGAGTATACAAGAATATAATAAGTGGCAAACGATTCCAAGAAGTCTGTGAAGACATTAATGATCGGTATCATCGGGAAAACGAAGCATAATTCGTTCCAGAATCTTGCTCGTTGTGTGAAACACTCGTTAAGCGAAATAATTTTCTCATATAAATCAATATAAAACACGATAATGCGTTTCATGCGGAATATTTTTTTTAACGTTTATTCAAATAAAATTACATGCTTATAAATTGTTAAAGATCGTAACAACCTGGATAAAAAACATTTTTAAAAATCGAAACTAGCTTATAATTTATTAATTTATGACAAATAATTAATTCTTTTTTACTAGAAAGCTGACATTTGTTTTAGCTGACTCTTTAAAATTTTGTGAAAATGTGACACAGAGTTATCATTGAATATGTTTGTAGCACGCATAGCCACCTCCTTATTAAGATGATGCTTCTCAATGTACGATGAAATAGTTTCCCATGCTTTCAGCATTTCTCTTATTGCGTCAGAAGATTGTTTCTCTGCTACTTCCTCTTCCTCCAAACTCTACTTCATAACTTTGCTGTGAATACGATCCAACATACACAAGTGCGTCATACGTTTGTGACTTCCCCTTTCTGCGTCACTCGTTATGCGAAATGTCGCTCCTTACGGGAGCAATTTTTTTCACTTTTTTTTGCTCGTTATGCGAATTACTTGTTATGGGAGGTGCTCGTTAAGATAGGGTCCACTGTAATTTATTAAGAAAAAAAATCACAGATCACAAATATTGTGCATAATACCCCACTAACTGCAACGGTTCGGAATTTAGGATTATACTTTCTGATTTAATCTGGTACGCGACTAAAATCCAACAATCGCGATTTCGACACAGAATAACCACTCAATCAACATCGAGATTACATCGACACGAATGACACATCGACAAATCATATTTGTATAGTATAGACAAATTACACGAGTCAAATTAAAAGCGAGCAGTCGACCATTGAGACCCTGCCGACAATAAAAATGATTCTATAATAAAATTTTGGAATCATTAGTAACGGCGACCCTTTGTAATCGGGTCCGCTGAATAGGCCGCGAGCCGCGGTAGTCGACCCCATTGTTGTTCGATGCTCTCTGAATCGTATTAATTTTGTTTTGTTACAGCTAAGTACGGACGAGCACTTGCATCATTCATTCATCCCGATTGTCCGCTGATTTTTACACATTTTTTTAAAATAGCTAATGCACTTAAAATATTTTTTACAATTTTATATAAGAATTTGCCATTTACTTAAAACATTTCAATGGGGGTTTATTGGCCATACTTATCTTATCAGGGTATTAAGATCTAGCAGGTATAACTGAGGATAAAATCCGAAGGCTTTGAACTCGCACAAAAAACTCCTCCAATCTGACGAATCATCATCGGTAAATGGGCAATCAAAAAATAAAATACATCCATCCATTCAATAGCATTGATTCTAATAAGATTGAGATCGTTAGGCGTTTGTTAAACATGTTCTACAATTAATTGTCAATGAACGGCAACGATCTCCTTCGCTGACTTGGCTGGCGCTAATGACGAGCAATTGTTAAGTTTATTCTATGGACACTGTGCAGAGGACAAAAATTAAATTTAAAAAAAATATTTTAAAATCCGGAATTTCAAAATTAAACCATGACAAATAGCGTCCCCCTCCAATTATTGTTTATTAAATAAAAGCAATAAATCTCTAGGGTCACATGTGTGTTTATAAAAAAAGGTTGGACCCACACATCCTTCTAAGAAACGTATTTGTACGAACAGATCTTTTCAATCTCGGGTCACCATAGATTTGATAGATGTATGCAATGGAACAGGCGGCGGTCGTAAATTATTGGCATATTTTAATAATAATAAATTATTCAACCTTGTCCGAGACAGAATGTCAATAAGCTCCAAGAGAGATGTGCATTCTCAGATATTTATATAAAATATTATTATTAATGAGCCATATATTCTGGAGATTATATCATGTTCTCTCCGAGAGCATAAACCTCTACGCATACCGCGATAGCAAATAAAGCACAAAGTTTATGTTATATCCCGCCGACCTGGCCGGACCAATCAGTGTCCCGCTAACTGAGATCGACAAACTTTAAAGGAATTCTGCCAAAAAATGATTTTGTCTTGTGAGAATATCTTCAGGTATATAAAAAAATAATTGTTTAAGTAAAACTTTTCTCTGGAAATAATGTATTATAGATCTTGAATTAATGAGTGATGGCACTCGTGATGGTAAGGTTCGCCACAACTGTTGTACATCTGCTATTTGCGGATGACATTACCTGTATATCGTAATTACTTTATGAGTTGTTGACATTTAATTAACAGGTTACAAGTGTCGAATTTTTATTTGTTGAATGTGATTTTTTGTAAGAAAAAATAATTAAATGTTTCATTAATTGGAATAAGAATTATATGTTATTCAATCATTATTAGACAATTATGACGTAGTTAACATGGAGATCGATCGACAAAGAACGAGGCCAATTCTAAGAGAAATTTTCCCATAGCCATCAATCATGAGCTCGTGACCGCACCAACCCCTATATTGACCTCATCAGTTTTGCCACCCAAAATAGCTTTACCTGAAAACATAATTTGGCGATCGTTCTCATTTTTTTGTTATATACAAAGGATCAAATCTTTGCCATCTTTGACAAGCTATGTATCAAAGCGGTTTTTTTTCATAAAATAACCTCTCAAATAAAATGTGATCCATCTACTTGCGTACATATATGCTATAAAGAAACGGGTCAAGCTTTTAATCAAAATCAACAATAAAGCGTTTATTTACTAAAAAGAATTACTTCATAGTTAAAATATTTTTAGGATCGTAGCTAAACACTGGAATGTTATTCAATATCATAGATCATGTTTGCCTTATTTAATACGTTGTTGAAGGGAATGAGGATTTTAATTAATGTGTCCACTATGACCACGGGGGATCCAACCCTATCTTGTCAAAGATACTAAACCGATACTTGTACACCAAAATTACTTGATTTGATTGCTTTAAAATATGTCAAGAAAAAATAAAATATTATTAATATAATTTAATTCGGAAAAAAACATTTTTTTTAAATAATTATATACGTGAGGGTTGTTTTTTTTACGCCGACCGTTTTATAAGTATCACGTTGCACATTATAGTAGATGTCAAGCTTTTTTGTTGTTGTTGTGGTAGTAAAAAAAATTTGATGGTCCTTGGTCCCAACAATGATGTCTTGGCAGAAGTGCCCGATATACAATTGTATTCGTGGCTAAGATTAGTAATAATACAAACATACATACTTAGGTATATAACCGATTTCAATTCCGATCTTTCGATTCGGAGCGATTATTATCAATAATGGTAATTTTCTACTATGGGTTTTAATCCAAACCATATGTATTTTTTTTAGCATATGATTTTGTTTTTACTTATAATAAATTTAAATGTATTATAATATTATTTTATTCGGGCTAAATACATATAAGAAGATGAGCATGATAATATATACATACAAAAAAAATAAAAATAGCACGTGGCCTAAAATTAGCAGCACTACACAATTTTGAGGTGAGTTTGAGTGGTAGGCAGGTTACGTGATATTTAAAATTATATTTTTCCAAAAACCTTGTATTTTTTAGTCTATTGTTTCTACTGTTTATTGGCATTGCATTCTCTGGCTTTCCTATTAAATTATTTTATACAAAGCCTCGATTCACAAAATATCACTATGCTTTCACCATAATAAAGCCTTTATGTGTAATTTTATTAAAAAAATATCAGGAAATGATCTTGGAGGATGTGAGATTAGATAAATTGAAAGAGATGCACCTGAGAAAAAAGTATCCTATTTAAACAAAAGAAGAGCATTTTGATAAACATCTATTAACGAGTGTTGTTGTATATGTGCTATCTGAAAATATTATAAAAAATCTTTATATTAATATATTCACCGAAGCTAATATTTGTACATATTAAACGTTAACTATATAAATTATGAAAACTAGCCGTGTTTCTCAACAATTTCGTTTAACCTAACCGTGCCGAAGGGGTATATTTGGGAACCCAAATTTTTGATTTGAACTCTTTTAATATAAATCCTACTTGTCCATAACTTTTTGGATTGGTCTAAAAAAGTCTAAAGAATAAATATAATTAATCATTGACCTTTATTGTCACCAATTGCGAAAAAAAAATAAAAACAACAATATTTGCTTTTGTTACCACGGGCGCGATGTTTTTTCTCGTTCGCATCCGGTACGGTGTGCCGAGTGAAACCGTGCGATTGACACGTGCGGCAGGAGCTCTGCGCGTACGTCACTTCCGTGTCGCATTAATTAGTAGAAAAAGTCAAAATTAGATCGATATTTTTCACATCATGCTATTTTTATTCATAGAAAAATACATTATTTTTAAATGTTAAGGTATGGTCGAAGAATCAATTCTTGACTTGAATGTTTTGGGATTTATTTTCATACATTCATTTCATACAAAATATACCCCATCGGCCAGCGGCGTTGGTTTAGAGCCGCCAATCCGTCAGGCTAGCAAAACGGACTGCTTTATTAAAAAATATATTTATTTATTTATTTAACTACGATGGATGTATGGCATAACGGAAAGTTATATTTATACTAAATGTCGCTCGCTACTTGTCACTCGTGATCGATATAAGCAGATAACGCCTGGCAAATGATGATGATGATACATTTAATTGAAAGTAATATATTTTTTCTTGAAGATCAACTATTAAAGCCAATAGTAGGTAGAAAAATCGCCTGAATTAAAAATACACTATTTAGTCTGAGTCTCTCAGATACCCCAAGCATGATGAATTCTTCATCAATATCTTGATATTTTTTTAAAATTAATTATTCTATGAATAAAATTTAGTTATTCGTGATATGGTTCATAATTTGTTCGATATTTGGATTTTTTAAACTATGTCTCGCCGTAGATTGAGCTCTCGCAGCACGTGTCACTTGCATTCAGCATATTGTAGTGGACGCGAGCAAGGAAAAACATCGCGTTTGTAGCAACAGCAGCGAATATAGTTGTTTTATTCTTCGAAATTACAGATAATGAATGATTATTTTTTATAATTATTCTTTAAACTTTTTTAGACATAAACAAAAAAGTTTGACCAGCGGCCACTAAAGTGTTAAAAGGGTTATTCGAGAAAAATAAAAAAAAACTTACCAAATATACCCCCATCGACACAGCAAGTTCAAAAAGCAAGATAAGTTGTAATACATTTTCTAAAATCTCCTATCATAGTTTTCATTATAAAGGTTAGAGGTAAAAATTACTAGCAGGAAAGAGGCATATAGAGCTGCTAAGTTATCTTACCTCTACTGAATTGTGTATAGAAGTTTCTCCCATGATAAATTTTAAAAAAATATTAGCTGGAGCGTGGCACTCCACCAGAGCAAGACATTGAATTTAAAAATCAAATGCATATTCATTAGCATCTGACAAACGCGATTTTATTAAGCAATTAATTGGTGGTCGCAACCTGCACCTACCCAAGCACAAATTGTAATGGGATCAACACGACGATTCACACGTAAAATAATATTGTACACATGTTATCGCCCAGGGAATAATTAGTGAGCCCCCTCGATACACCGGAAGGCATCCGTCTTAGCATACGACTGCGCCCGTGCGCTGGGGCTACCATTCTAGCGGCACCTGCGATGGGACAATTAACACATACAACTATTTTTAACACAAAATTAATGTAAGCAACTTAATAAGTCACGATCACATAATACTTTGATGAAACTGCGTCTTTGTAAACCAAAAAACCGGTAAATATTTAGTCTGCCTGTGTTGTGATTGGTATGCACAAATAGTTGGTTGTATAGTTGCGATTTCACAAAGTTTTTTCACTAGTTTTTCAAAATTAAAAGTAATAAAATAAATAATACATGCGAACCTAGATTATAGATATTACAAAGGGATTGAGAAATATATGGTTATAAGGGTAGCTGTTTTATAAGATCTCGATCCTAGAAAACAATTTGAATATGCAAGAAGGCGAAGAAGATTTAGCATAATATTAGTGTTAAATATAGTGGACGTGTTTTAAAAGGACAGAAAAAGAGGTCGGAGATTTTGGCCAATTGGGCTGACCGTCGTAATCCCGCCGAGCTCTCCGATCATGGTTACCCCAGGGTACATATATCTCGCGGCGGCGTACTCATTCAAATTAGTGCGATCGGACGGGCATAAATCAACGGGCGTAATCCGGCCTCCTCGCTAACAATGTTTTTCTTGCAGGTTTATTATCCGTCTTATAAAATTTCGCGTCGGTATAATTCATTCCCCGATCTGTGCGTAGACCGCCCACTCCCATCGTCTCCTCCCGGCCCGGACTCACCGCCGCGGGGGGAGCGCTGGGAGCAGGGAGCGGAGCCGGGAGTCGGGCCGGGCGGCGGAGCGGCGTGTGAGAATGACGGAGGCGTAATTTATTGGCATCTCTTAATTAGGACTAAGTCTAATTGGGGCTTAGTTGTTCCCGTTGTAACGAGGGTCTCTCCCGAGTACAAAGAGTGCCGGCTCGTTAGGGATCGGAGCGATCACTAAATGCTCCTCTCTCCGCGCGGATCTGGGTGTGTATGTGTGTAATAATGTGATACTAGAATAAACAACCGCGCATCCAGAAATTATATCATAATTAGCGCACGAATAATAATATCAAATTACAAAAAAAATATGTATTTATTGCCACGATAATTATCTAATACGCTTCTAAATGATTTATACAGCACTTGTGAATACAAGTCCTGAAGAAATAATGGAATCTTTTAGTAATTATAATATCTCAATCGTCGATAAGAATAGTATTTTGGCTAACCAGTGTCATAGCTATAGTGGGTAATAAATAATCTGATATACTAATGTAAGTTAACCGCCGATGAGATAAGTAAGTACTTGGATAGGTTCCGGCGTAATCAATAAACTCTGTAAATTCTTTATGACATAGGTCAGGGGGGAATTTAAGTGCAAAAGACTCATTATACTCATATCTTTAACATCTCTACCAAGCATTTATATGCACGAGTGGCGCTTTGAATTTATTTGGCATGCCATTCATCCATTGCCAAATATTAATAATAAAATAATAAAAAAATCTTGTGTGTGAATTAGGTGGAAGTGAAGTGTTCCAAGGTGTAAACTCAAACATTTGACATTGGCTTCCGGAGACATTGTATTACACGTCCCAACCAAGAGATCATTTAAAATTGTCGTGGACGTCGAAATTAAAACTTGAATTTAAGTTCGATTTTAATAATTCAATTTATATAAAGGCTATCATCATCATCATCATCATTTGCCAGCCATAGGCTCTCACTCGCTGAGGGCATGGGCCTTACCAAACTCTCGCATGGTAGTCGTGGCCAAAGGAACCTGAGTCTCACACGTGACGTGAGGGCTCCCCTTTCGTGTCCATACCGCGGGGACACGTGTAAAGAGTTTCCCTCTCTTGGCCATTGCTGGCATTGGACGTACATCTTCTACTATGTTGGTATCGGATTTTACCCTCTCGACTGTGTCCAGGCAAGTAGGAGGGGGTTTGTCTCGGTATTCGTTTGTTCACTTCTCTAAGGCGTTATCTCAGGGATTCCCTAAGTGTGAGCCGCGGCTCCCCAGGGAGCCGCGGTGTCGTCGTAAGGGCGCCGCGAAATATTTAATTAATCAATTCGGAAAATTTGTTGGAATTCCCAATTCTCGAAATTTTTTCGCCTTCTGTTTGCACTAGCTTTTCTCAAGAAGTTAAAAAAATCTGATGTATTAAGGGAGCCGCGGAAAAATCTGATATATTTAAGGGAGTCGTAAACCGAAAAAGATTGGGAGCCTCTGCGTCACGAGTGAAAAGTAGCTCTATGAAGGCTATTATATAAAATAAATTCCGCGCGAATTCAGAATGGTTTTATACGCCGCAACATATTTAAACATCTTCTACCTCATATTGAAAGACTAGTGATTTGAAATTTTAAATATATATTAGACATGGCAAAAAACATTGGACCGCAATGAAATTTCCGAGGGTTAATGACTATCTTTTCCCAAAGAGTTCGCGGAAATCCCTAACGAAAGCGGTGAGATATATTGTTTTACCTGGTTGGCTGACAATTCATGCCTTTAAAAAAATTAAAAAAATTGCAGATAGCTAGTAGATATTTTTATAAAATGTAATAAAGGTAAACTTTACTACAGAGAAAAAGTACTACAACTTTCAATAATAGAGATAAAATTGCATCTTTTGATAAAAAAAATAACTAATCTTGAATCTAATTATTTTTATGGTTTTCCTGCCCTACAAGTAGATGAGGAAGTTTCCAAAGTATTTTTAGAACATCCACATAACTTGAAAACAGCTCTCGCAATATTTTCCGAAAAATAGTAAGGACGATTCCTGGGTCCAGAATCCATGTTCCGTGGCAACTAAACCAATAAGCTCAAGCACAAGTGATTACGAACATCTGATTGATTTAATTAGTGACTTTGATATGAAATGAGTTTTTCATAAAAGAATCCTTCCGTATTCTACAACATATTTATGCAAGGCAGGGTGTCTTATTTAGCTGCAACGTCCTCAAAGTGTAAGAAAAGGCTCGACGTCATACCAAATAAGAATTAAACTCATCAATATTATACCTAACATCAAGAAGATTTGCACTTTATGATACAAAAAACCATCACATGTTCATGGACCTTTAAAATAGAGAATCATGAACATAGTCACGTTTCTCAAATATGTGGGAGGTCGATAGAAATAATGTTAATCACTTCACGACACTATTGTCAATTTATTAACAATATCCCTTGACCAATTGCATAGATAGGTATCTCATATCTATACAATTGGTATCTCATATATATTATTATGCAAGGGAATTCATAGAAAAATAAAACGTTAAAAAAGTACGCGGTTTAAATTTTTTCCCAAGTGCAAAATAACCGAATATGTTTTTTTCTAATGCTATCAACGACTTGGCGGCCCTCTTGGAATCGTTTGTACCACTTGCAAACGCTTGTTATACATATTTTATGTATACTCGCAAAAAACAGCATGCAACGAGCATACTTCAACAATACGATGCTGCATTTTATTCCATTCTTAAAACAACATTTAATGAAAATTCTTCATTCCATATTTTTCACAAATAAAAAATCGTTGAGCACTCTAAATACGCGAAATCTTTTTGACAGCCAACAATAAAGTAAACATCCAATATGGCTACAAATATCAAGATACATGGGGAACAAGTGTGACAATTAGACTTATAAAGTTCACGAAAGTATAAAAAATACTTTGATTAAGTTGTTGAACAATATATCCAAACTATTAATCTCGAACGTACACCATAGATTTACTACGTTAAATCCTATTATGGTCATAGAATATTTATGTCAGTATACTTAAGGTCAGTACTTAATGTTTTAATAAAACTATAAATACAAGCCTAAACCATAAGTGAGTCTTAGCACACCAATTATATACTTAATCAATGACACATATCAATAAGTATCCATATAAATACATATAAATTACAATTATATTTTTTTTTGTATATCGGAGCATGCAATAGGTGTCGCTTCAGAAATGTGGCGAGGCTGATGATGATGATAATGATGATGATCACGATGACGACACAGATCGAAGGAGTAACCGGTCCGTGAGCATCTCCAACCAGCCCGGGGTCAAACGTTCAGAACCACCATGAACACTCAAAAACAAATTAAATAACCGACCACGTTAAAAGCAAATTAAATAATGCGGTCGGTATGTAATTAAATTAATAGAAAAAAATGAAGAATCTCTTTAAACGAAGATGAACTTCACCCCAAGGCAATAAATACAACTTAATATAAAAATATTTGTAAAACATAAAAAAATATACTAAGATAAAAAAACATTTAAAATTCCAAAATCATAAAAATAATAAAATTGATATGAGAATAGATGACTGACGTGACTTTAATAATAAAGGATATTTATTGTTATTTCTTTGAATTACATTACGTATATAGTTTTAATTTTAGTAAAAAAAATTGTAAAAATTATATTTTGAGTACTTTTTTTAACGTTACTCTGTCATTGACAAGTAAAATATTTAAGCGACTTCTTCATTCATAATTATTCATAATAACAATCGTCATTAAAAGCTAAGAAAAGCTATTTTTTAATTGGAAATCAGATGAATATAACGAGGAAGCTGATTTCCCGTAATTCGGCCATAACCCGGCATTGGAATGTGTCAGGACCGGGTGTCTCAAGTCATAAAACATGCCACCAAACTACCAGACGTCTCATCGACACTGCTACGACGACATTAAACGTTTCCGGCCTGTAGCGACCGAGGTGTCAAATCACGTGTCCAATTAGAGTACGCGAGCTGAAATTCACCATCAAACGCGTTTTGTGCATTTTGATTTCGCAACCTAAAACGTATATGTTGCAAAAGTGATTTACTGGAAACCCTTAAACTATATGCAATTTGTTTTACGACGTGTCGAATAAATCAGAAATTTAATTCAATATATCAAATTAATTATTGCTTGTGTGCGACAAAGGTTGAGACAACACCCACGCGCATGTTGCCAAAATAAAAAAACATACTGTATGAGTTCATTGATATCTTTGCAAATATTGTATGCGACGATTGACCTCTGTAGATATGCAAAATTGTGGGGGTCCTCCTGCGTGTTTTATGATAATTAATTGATTAAAAAATAGCAGTCGATCCGAATCATTGGTGGGCGTCGTGCTATAAAATATTTATAAAAATACTTAAAAATCAATAAAACCGACGATTATATTGGCAGAAAAATCATTTGTAATACGCAATTGATTCAACTGACAGTTTGGTATTGTGTATTAAAATGCATTACAAATCGCAGTAAGCTGACAATCTCGTAAAAAAAGGCATTGTTGCATGACTTGATTGAATACCCTCGATGCAAGATAATTTTCATCTATTATATCGGCAATCACAGAGTTGCCAAAAATTATAATAGCAGCCTTCCGCTATGATTCATCTAGCTGGCTTGTCCATCGATAGTATAGATGCGATGTATTTATAAGCATTTTTTTTGACAACACAATGACCGCTCGTCTATGACGCGGTCAAAAGCTTTCATTGCCATTGAACTAATATTATTCTTCATTAGCATTTCGAGTTGATCTATGACATTTTTTCGTATAACCATATGCAACCACATGGTCATTTTTGCAGTTTTCGTTGAAGATACTTGTATTATTTATCGATAAATAATATTGTATGCATATTAAATAGAAGACAATCTTATTTTGCTAATAAGCTAAATACGACTTTGACATATCAAGAGAAAATATACAAATTAATATTAAAGAAAATATCATATTAAGTGTGAGTGACACGTGTAATTGAAGGATCGTCAAATCAGACGTTTTGACAGATTCAGATGAATGAACACGTTAACGCCCCTTGATCAACACCTTTCGGCATAGACCATCCATCATCAGGGATATTATACGACTCGATAAACCAACCATTTAATTTGACGTAAATTTAATTATAGAAATAAAATGTGTAAGCTTATTTTGGCTCATTTTTTTTTCTTTCTAAAATTGTAATAATATATTGTTTCTCCCCTTTGACATATTCAACGGTCGCTGCAGTGTTAAGTGAAATAAAATTTCAATGTCCGAGCTGGTATGACAGTTGGCGCGAGGCAATTAGTCGCCACGACCAGGTCAGGCGGTCCTCGACAACTCAATGGCTGCTATAACTGCACTGGTAGGGTTGCAACCGTATGTTTCTTATATAAAAAAAATATATTAGTTTATCAAGGAAATATGTGCCGATTAAAAGTCAGCATTTAAGGATTTTACTAACAATTTTTTATATAATTCATAGATAATAATTAACTATTTGAAATACCCAAGGACTAGAAAATATATATTCATAATGCATAAGTAGATTGTAATAAGATAAAATATTTAAAAAATATCATTTAAAATTAATTAAATTGATATGTGTGTAGAGACCATTATAATGTCAATTCAAGTTTCCTTTTTGGAACAACCAATGACAAATATGGTCATCAAATGATCGAATTCTTCGTTAAACAACCGTTCATCAACAATTCGTATAAAATACATATTTAAAATGTAATAAATTGTTTATACAATAAATGTTTTATTGTTACTAAATATTGCGTTATTCTAAATGATTGAATCACTGTTAATTTTTTTCATTGAGTATTTCCAACATTTTCTTGAAAAACAGGTATCAGTCGGGTGGCATATTTATGTATCTTAAGTGGCAAACTGGACATTTCTCTGTTATTAAAACGCGATTTCTTCAATTAACGTTTCCCCACGTCACTATAAAAAAAATATTTTAAATAAATGTCGCACAACGCGTGAGTTTGTTCAACCAATTGGACCAACGAAAAAACCTTGAACAAAATCAAAAAATGATGAGAAAGCGTCAATAATGAATGTTAACTTAGCAAACAATAATTACAATTCAAATTGAGTGAAAAGAAATTTATAACCCAAAATAATGATAATTACAATTGAATAAATCTCAAATAATATCTTTAAAGTTTTATTTGATTAACATTTTTCTAAATTAACTTCTTTTTAATTAATCATTTATTAAAAACGTCAATTGAGTGTTATCACCAGGGGCGTATATTCAGGGTGTGCTAGGTGTGCATCGCACACATGGAAAAATATATTTAATTTATATAAGTGGCATATTAACCCTGAGGCGGGTCTTTGCCACCTCGAGGCACCTCCGTCACAACCATGATATCATGACTGTGACGGACGTTCTCCGGGTTATCTTGACTCTTCGAATACGGGTCAGGTCGCCAACCAAAGCCCGGGAACCGAGCTGTCACGTGTGGATTGTAACAATAATAATCAGACGAGGTTAGGGCCAATTCGTATTGAATTCACGGTCTGATCGGGTGCTACGGGCACCTCCAGCAGCACACACGTCACGGAATTGGCCTGGATAGCGGCCTGGCTCCTCATAGCTCCGTAGAATCTACGAAACCATGATTGTGCCCAACCGCTATCGCCACCTCGTCTGATTCAGACACGCGACATCACTCGACTCGACTTTAAGGTTTGAATATTTAATATTTAAAGTATTTTTGTAAACGGCCGGCAGGATGTCGTATGCGCGCGTGAATGTATTGGGCAAGGCGTGCGCTATGGCCGCTGCACGACTTCACATGTACGCGTGCGCATAATGTACTATCGCCTATGTGAGCGAAGGGTCTCAGCGAGCGAAACTAATGTTTTTATATGCAGTTTAACGACCGAAGGCATGCTGTCAAGTCGCAGCACATTCGTATACTCGATCTCAAATTCATTGGGCATTGCTTTGTGTTACATAATTTTTCAACGGGTGACTCAATTTTTATTTTAATTTTAATAACAATAATATAACTAATTATTATATAATGTCATATAATAAATAATAATAAACGATTATTCATTTTAATATTTATAGATTTTATTCTATCGTTGTATAGCAATTATGATGATAAGATAAATATTATTAATATATTCGGTAACGGCTATGCTACCGGAGATGCCCGTAGTACGCGATCAGACGATAAATTTAATACCTAAGAACTGATAGTAATTAAATTTAAAATTTTGAAAAGTAATATACAGGCGGACCTCAGCTTTCGCACATTCGACTTTCGCACAATTCGCTTTTTCGCACATTTTTGAAAAAATCTTTCAAAAATTGTTTCCAAAAGGCACGGCATAGTGATGGATGAAATGGAGACATCTTTGGGTTATTGGATAAGTAATCAAAATCAAGAAAACATCCATCTGAGTACTTCAATGATTCAAGCTAAGGCTCTGAGTTTGCATAAAGATTGGAAGGCGAAGATTCGAAGATTCTAACGCAGTGTTTCATGCAAATCACGACTGGTTAATTTTAAAACAAGGTATTCTTTACACAATATTAAATTCACTGAAGAATCAGCTGATGTGGATGGAGATGCTGCAAAAGACTTTATTTCGTCATTGTCCAAAATTATTGAAGATGGAGAATATACTTCTAGTCAAATATTCAATGTAGATGGTTTATTTTTGAAGAAGATGCCTAATCGTACATTCTTATCAAAGGACGAATCAGTTGCCCCTGGTCATAAACCTTCTAAACTTAACAGTGAAGATGTTAATGAGACGATTGAATCTCATTCTGAACCCTTGACTAATAATTTCTAATGGACCGACATAGAGAGAACGAAAATAGTATGTCTAAATTGAAAGTGAGGAAAGAGAAGAACCAGAAGAAATCATCAAAGACCTTAATAATAAAAACATGAACGAAGCTTTTACGCATCTTGAGACATTTTTGAAAATTATGGGAGAATGTGATCCCATTGGAGAACGCATATCTCAAGAGCGTAGGGCGATCCATAATAGTAATGCATGTTACAGAACTCTCTATTAAGAAATGAAAAAAAGTAGTAAAATACAACTAACCCTTGACAAGTTTATTAAGATGTGCTTAGTTAGTACATATTAGTATATGTACAATTTTTGGTGTTTTTTTTATATCCCTCTACTTTCGAACATTTAACTTTCGCACACATTTTCAGGAACCAATCATGTGCGAAAGTCGAGGTCCGCCCGTAGTCCTGATTAAAAGCAGAATAACTCGAAAGAAACGACTAAAAAATATACCTATGTATGCAATATTTTGTATTAACACAGGATCAAAGGGGTATGTTCATTTAATTTGCTTGCATAATTACTGTTTCTAAATTCTAGATAAACGTTTAATATATCATAATTGATGAAAGGAGTTCTAAATGTGACAGCAATGAAGGTAATCAGAGTCGGGGCTGGTGAGTAACGAGCGCGGAGAGTGCGGTCAGAGTGCGGCCACATCAAATTAATGATCGCTGGTTTGACAAATGGCGTTGTCGCCCTCCACCAAGAAGGCTAGCCATCGCCCAACTTAAACATCAACAAATTTATATTAGATTAATTAAAGCGCGATACTGGCTGGAACACGATAGTGGGGACCGGAAAAGATGTGACTGCAACACAGGAACGGATGTACCCGATCCGGCGTCGACGCTACATCTCATCGCGCTAAAAATAATGGCGGCGTAGCAAAGGAATGCGTCGGATCGGCCCCTGATTGAATGAAATACAAATTAAATTAATGAGCCGACGCAATGTTAATTTACAACGACAATCCATTCGAGACAGTCGTTGACAGTGACAATAGGACAAACACCGAAGGATGATTCTAAAAGTAAAGACATTCAAATTGATGCCATGAGTAATTTTATCTCATTATCATCGCCATGTCTTAATATAGAACATTAGTTAATTAAAGTGTGATGAAGATTTTAAAATTGACAATTTAACAGCTTACCAATTTGAATGAAAATAGACACACAAAAAATAATAGATTATACCATGCGTATTTTAAATATCTTGAAGAAATAAAGAATTATGATAGCTAATATTCCCCAAATAAATCAATAATATTATTTCATTGTCATGGCTCGTAGGTAACAACAAAACGTTTTGATAATGTAAAATTCTTTCGTAAACTTTCCGACGAATTTTACGAATGTGCTTGATGTATTATAAAAAAAATAATAAAAATCCCGTGTTTGAGCAACCTTTTTATACCAATTAGCATCGAGAACTTACACTGGACAGTTCCACTAAAATAATTTAGCAATATAATAACTAACTTTAGTTATAAGTTTTAATATATACATTTTAACCGCGAATTTGCCTAATTAGTCTGATCAAATAAAATCGTATAACTTTTCATTAAAACCTCCTAAGAGAGTTTGTTTGTCGGTCGACCAATTGAAAAGAGATAAACCTGCATCGCAAAAAAATGTGAACACCGACTGGAATGCTTTTAATCAAAAGTTCTACACGTAATGACATTCGTTAATAAATAGGCTGTCGTTAATAAATGGCCGCTTTTTTCAACTCACAAAAAGCTTATATGTCACTGTCAATAATTTAAATAGGCTCGTTTCCAACTCGGCGAGCAGAGCCGTTGCCTGGAAATTGGGCCACCACGAATTGTACTTGGAAATAATTAACTAGAAAATAATTTTATTTTTATTTTAACTCATTTTTTAATCGATAGTTATGATATGAAACCATGAATTGCGATATATAATACATAGAAGTTCAGGATGCGCAAAACATTTATTATTTTTATATGATCGAAATGAAATAAAATTTACTTGGTATCATTTGTCACACTAATCGGTCCATTGTTTCTCGTAGAGGTCATTATAAAGCGTTCATGTCATCAAAACATTCCAAGATTATCCCACCAAACGTGGGAATGATTTCGAATGCGAATGAAAGTTGTGAATCTTATTTTCGTCAAAACCAATACAATCAATGTAAGTTTTTGCTACGTGTTTAAAGATTATCGTAATGAGAATGTATTTGCGAAAATTGATGTTATTTTTCCCGAATATTTTTTATTGGGATTCCAGAGACGCATTCCGGCGAAACGACTTTTATGAGTGTTTACAGTTGAATTGTTAACAAATTGTTTTTTGCCAAACAATTTGTTGTAGCGACATACGCGCCATCCATAATGTATCAGGATGGTGGATGAGGGCCGGTTGCGGGTTACGGCCTTTTGTAGCGGTAAACCTGCAGCGGCCTGTATTTAATTAGTGACCGGCAGAACAGAAAGACTTATGCGACAATAAAAGTGTTGCGCGATTTGACGCCGTCACTTGGAAATCCAAGAAAACCGGTTGATTTTATAGCCTAGTTGTGAAACTCGACAAATGGTCGTCGCGCACATCGTCTTCATTGTCCGTGTGACATTGCGGTGTCCGTGTCATAATTGACACAGCAATTAAAACCTCTTTTGAAACCAATAAAAACTATCGGATCCTAAGATCATTCATACTTATTTGGCTGTTTTTCTAGTTATAGATTGCGTCTATATTAATAACATCAAAGTGATATTGAAATGTTCACAATAATTGTGACAATCTGGAACAATACAATACATGAGGAATGCAGGTTCATCGCGTCTCCAGTAATTGCAGATTATATATCGCGATCTTTCTTTTTTCGTTTCATGAACCAGAAGTGTTAACTCATTGCCTACGGGGGACGTGGATTCCACGTTAAAAGCGTCCTTGTATATGTCCGGGGCGCGCATATCACACGCTAGGCTACACTACGCGTTTGATCGGCGTCTTTTACAAGAAGGAGTGTCTTTAGAAATTGTCGACTTTTGTCGGTGATTGTTATAATGTTTAATATTTATTGCAAAATGAACACCGTTTATGAATTTATTTATTTTTTACTGTTATCTTTTTTTAATCGTGAACATTCTTACTGATGTCATATCGTAATTGTTCTGTTTTATTTATGACGTCTGGCCAAATATTTAGAGCAATAAAATAACACAGTATACAAAAAATATAGCCTATCCCAAGTGACTAGTTAATGGTCTGGTAAAATTTTATACATGTTTCCTATAAATATTTAAAATTCAACATTCAAAAGTCCATGTTCAAACCATGTTTTATAAAAATTTCAATTCGGCCCGTTTCTAAACAGTTTGGTGACCCCTGCTATAAGATATATATTATTTTCGCATTAACTATCCAGTAAATGTTGAAGTTCAAGTAATTAAATTTTCGGCTGAATATCGTGATTTATAAAAGAGTTATGATTTTTTTGTAAAAAGCGACGTTTTCACCAAATTTTGGGCGAATGGGCCCCGCCTCAGCGCAAGTTTGGCCGCGATTTGCCCCGTAGTCAATGTGTTAATAAAATTTATTAAGCAAATGGGTAGAGAACCTAAACTAAGACCACATATCGGTGAGTAGACAAATCAGTCTTTGGGATCATTTAAAATTTCATCATGGAGGAAAATAACTTTTTAGCCCCGTCACGGCGACTCGAAACCAACGGCGTCTATTTACAATGGGAATAAATCTTCATCAATATCTTGATATTTTTTTAAAATAATGGGTTTTTAAAAAATCAAAATAGTTATATAAATTAAATAGTCTCGCCGCAGACTACGATACGCCGCCGTATCAGAGTTCTCGCCCCATGTGTCGCTAGTACTGCTTCACTCGCACTTGCACATCGTACCGAATGTGAGCGAGAAAAAAACATTGCGCCCGTGTCAACAGAAGCGAATATTGATTTTTTCCGCAATACGGACAAAATAGGACAATGATTATTTAAAATATTTATTCTTTAGACTTTTTTATAAAAATACAAAAAAGTTTGCGACATCTAGGATTTATATTAAAAGAGTTATTCGAGAAAAAATAAAAACTTTATTTGAATTGGTTGGGGTCTATATCCATTTGAAAGGGACCCGATTCGGGGGACGGCGTTGGTATCGAGCCGCCGTGACCGATCGGTTAATCGCGAAATTTTGCTTATCGTGATCTTGTCTAGATCGTATCAGAATCGTATAAAAAAAATCTTTAATGGTATTAATAACATGAAATACTTGAAAATGTTATTCTAGATAATTATTAATATTGCATCTATTAGGTTAAGTCATAAATATCTTCGGATTTAGGTAAACGGTTTCTATTGTTGCTATTTAGCTCAACTGGTCTGTTTTGCTACATCCACCCTACTATCCAGATCTTGCTCTTACCGACTACCTCCTGTTTGTTTCAGAAAGATTTTTTTGAATGGAAAACTTTCACTAATGATGAGCAAGTCAATCATGACCTCGATACTTTTTTCAGTCCAAACCCACTAAATTTTATGAGGAGGGGATCGATAAGTTGCCCATATCATGGAAGAAGGTTATAATTAACAGTAGTGAATATATAATAGTGGTGATTAATATAATTTTTAAAATTTTTTAAAGCAAAATAAATGAAGAAATCCTAATATATTTAAAATATGTATTTTTTAACTATTCTCAATCGAACCAACTAGTGTTTAATATTTATCAAAATTTTTTCAGGAAGAATTTTTTTTTCTAAAAATATCAAGGTTTAACTAAAAAAGTATTGATGATTTTCGGAAATATGTAACCGTCGTAATGTGCATATTATTTTTCTTTAAAATTACTTTAAAATATTACGCGAGATTATATGGCATTTCATCTGAGTTAAATCAACATCGACATTACAATTTAATATAAAATCTGATACAACATCGACAGACTATTAAAAAAACTTTACAACAAATGATAAGATCAACAGATCCGAACACGTGTCTCGACTCGGATAAAGCTAACAATATATGGTGTGCGAATATTTCGAAGGTGGCCGTGTATGTACTGGACATAGCACGATAGCAAGATACCATCAGGTGCATAACTCAGTAGCCGGGATGTTAACTCGCGCAGGTCAACGTCGTCCGACTAATTTCCAAGGTCCGCAAAGGGTCAGAGTAATTACTCGTTTGCCGAGAACCGGGGGACCTTTAGTCTTGTACAATAACAGGGCATGTAGAAATTTGCAGCCTTAAACTTGAGTTGTTTTCGAATCGACATCTCATTGACCTGTGACTTTTGAAAAAAAACATATCTGCATGTAACGTATTTGTGTGAAAAACATATACTATGATGGAAAGTTGCATATATGGCATAAGTCATTAGTTGATGAAGACGATGTAGATTCTGATAGCGGTCCTTATCAAGTGGCACGGATTTGCCATTGTTTTAAATATTGAAACGCGTAAAAATGGCAATTGTTATACGTGCTTAAATACGTAAATGAGATAACAATGTGAATAAAAATGATAAATGAACGTACGTATGCAGCATTGTTTGCAGAGACAAACGCATTGTATTGGGCAAGCGTTTAGTTTATACTCTGTTTACCGAAACAACAGTGTGAACCGGTGAGTTGGTTAATGGTGATTTTAGACAATTGTTTCAGACAAAGAGAGCGTCAACAATTAGTTAAATTGTTTATCAAACGACGGGATCCGCTGAATTATGCAAAATATAAATTAATAACCATATATGGGTGTGTTGTGAAACTCACCTACGATCAACGATTATGATCTTAGTTAATATTAGGTTGAGTCATAAACAACTTCATCATACTTGTATTTTGCTTTTAAAAAAATACAAAATTAAATTAATCTATTATTTATTTATT
>JAGXCT010034948.1:0-23471 GCA_022495035.1 Philopotamus ludificatus
GTTATGCGAATTACTCGTTATGCAAGGTGCTCGTTAAGAGAGGTTCCACTGTATAGTGTTATATTTTAATAAAGATTTTGACGTCATAATGTTCTAAAACAGGTCTGAGAAACCTACGGCATGCGGGCTACTCGCAGGCCGTAGTTTTGCCTTCCCGCGAATCTATAATGAGATTTTTAAAATGATTATTTTTTTGCCTTATAGCTCCTCTTTAAATAAAGTGAAATAAAACGCGACACTGTATATACATTTAATATTCCAACAAGAAAAAATAAAATAATAAAGAGCTTGAATAAATAAAATATAAATGTTGAAAGATGTAAAATAGTTTCATTCGTCTCATTAAATTATTATAAATTAGAGAATATGTCTTTTTTGTTATAGCTTTTTTGTCATTATAATAAACGATGTTTATCTAGAAAGATACTTTTATTTGGGGCCCGCGGTAATTTTAAAATTACTAGTGTGACCTTTTAGCTAAAAAGCTTACATAGGCCTGCTCTAAAAGATCATGTAAATATAACCCCTAATGATAAGAAAACAAATAAATACAATCTTAATAAAAATAATTCACGTATAGTATTTATTAATAATATTTATAAATCAAAACGATATGCTTTGATTTATAAATAAATAAAAGAATTTTGAAAATTATTATAATATATAAAATATGCTATTGAAATCGCATATTTTTTAAAAAAAATCTTATAGTTGGTCATCATCAGTTGTAAAAGATGCCTGTGTCTTATAATAACTTATAAAATGCGTTTTCTGATTATTTTAATATATCAAAATTTGTTCGAATATTTTGTACATAAATATATCAGGATATTTTCAGTGGGCAACGAATACTTTGTCCGATTGTGGTAAAAAGATGAAGCCGATTGGATTAAACAGTGTCATCGAGTCGGCAATTTTATTGGTGGGGATTATTGGGCGAAGGTCCTGTTTGCGATAGCGGCGACGCCATCAGTTCATTAATCACCGGGTCAATAGATAGCGTCGTCGCGTGACGCTGCGGTCCGCTGGACGCGGCTCAATTCAGACGTCAGATGGCTCAATCAGATGATTGATACGTGCGAGATACCGCATTATTATTGGACACAGTTTTATTCGTCATTAGGAAACGCTGACCGAAAATACATTACCCGATATGCGGCAGGAGAAATCTGCCACCAGAAATATGGCTCCATTATAGGTTATAACGATTAGGAATAATTGGAAAAAAATATATAATAACTGCATTCTAAAGAAACAAATGGTAAGTTATCCCATTAAAAAATTAAACTAGCTAAACAGGCGGTAATCTTTTTGGATCGCTGAATCGAAGAAGGGCTGAAGAAGGATCGTACAGTCTAAACCTCATCATAGATATAAACGCGTAAACAATATTTAACCAAAAACTCTAGAATTTTAATTTGTTAAATACTTTAGGTTGTTATGTACATATGCTCCACTAAATAAACAGTTTTCAATACTTCTTTCCTGAAACTCTGGCGAATTTTTAAATTAAATACGACTTTTTTTATCTCGAGGCGAATATTCCATAGACTTGAAAAGGTGATAGTACGAAGTTGGAATATAATCATAACCAGAAGATAGTATAATCATCCTAGATTTTTCAACCTTAATTATTTCCTAAAATTGATAGGTCTTTTAAGAAATAATTCCTCTAATTAGGCACAATACATCTCTGCTGTTACAGTTTGACCAGGTTTTAGTAACTTATATCGAATTATTTCCTAAGCATCCCACTAAATACAAAAGCAGAACCTTTTTAATATAATGATGACCTAGGGGTAGACACAGGTACTTATTTCTATTTTTTCTCTTTGAATTGGCGTAGAGGACCCAATTCTCATTCCCAATAACAATTCTTTTAAAAAAATTCGTATACGGACAGTTATCCTTTATTCAGCTAGAAATTATCTGTTGGTCTAAGACTCTTGACGAAAGTTCACGCGGCATCCAAATTCTTTGCCTATTTTTTCTGTGTTTTCTAAAATTATCTATAGGATTAATAAGTTTAATCAATTCGTCATGGCGGTTCAAATCCAACCACGTCGTCCGTATATTCAAGAATTTCAAGTCAAGATATTCATGAATTCTTTATCAATATCTTTATTTTTGTTAAAAAAAGGATTATTCTAAGAATAAAAATAGTTATTCATGATATGCCTCATCATTTTATCAATATTTTAGACTTTTCTACTTATCAATATAACGTGTAAATGACGAACGCACTCGGCGATGTCCCACCGCAGACAGACGACACGCCGCCGACTGAATTCTCGTGGCACTTGGTAATCGCATAGTTTCATTCGCACTCGACACATCGTACCGGATGCGAGCGAGAAAAAACATCGCGCATGTTACTACAGAAGAAAATATTATTGTTTTTATTTATTTATAATATTTATTCTTTAATATTTTTTAGACAAATACAAAAAGCTTGTGACATGTAGAAATTAAATTAAAATAGTTAATCAAGAAAAAACAAAAAGTTGGGGACCGAAATTAGGTAGCCCATCGACACGGCTTGGTTAAACTCATTGGTAAAGACCGATCCAGGTTGTCACAAGACCCCGGTTGTCCAAGAAAAAACATAAGCAAAGAATTTGGATGCTATGCAAACTTTTTCTAAAGGTCTTAGAGAAAAATAAAAAACTTAGAGTCACAACACTATCGGCACGGCTAGTTTAAAATATCATCGTCGATTTTAAGAAGTCTTGGATTCAATAATTTTCTCAGAATATTTCTCCATAAAATGGCATATAATCTAGGTAGCTTTATTTGATTTTTTTATCAAATAAAAGTACTATAAAATGCCTCAAATATGACCTAATTTTATGTCGTTACATTTTTACAATGGGATAAAACAATTCAAAAGGGAAACATAACTAATATAGTTATACTTCATAAAATATAGCATATTAATAAAAAACTATCTGTATGAAGATATTTTCATCGTAAAAGCTATGGTATCCGGTATACAATGACTTTCGAAGCCCAAGGGCTTACTCCCCTAACGTCAGGTAACCTTTGTTGGTGTTTGTTATCCTGCTTGCAATAGTTTCTTTCGCCTACGGGACATGTTGGGTTATTTTTATACCCGACTTGACCTAGACCCTATTTTTCATGTTTGTAACAAATCTTATAAATCTTGATAGATAACGTCTTAGATTTATTTATTTTTCATGAAAATTAATTATATTTTACATATCAAAGATGGTATATATATAAATTGCATCATTGTGTAATTTTGTTGTTTTTTAACATTTTTTTCGGGTCCTTTTACCCAAAACAAATTGTTACGATTGTTTGACATCCATTTAAGTTCGGTCGTAACGTGAACCTTGTGTTGACCACCAATTACTGCCATTGGTGTCCAAACCTCCGGAAATTAATTAAAAGGGAATAGAGCTTTTCCAAATATTGGGATGTAACACTCTCCACTGATTGCCTTTGAGGAAAATTAAAAAAAAAGGATTGCTCCCCGGCGGATAAATTTACACGAACATACATAACGTTTTACAGCGCGGTTCGCAAGACGTGCCGTTTGAAAAATAAGCAAATATTTTTCGAATATTTCGGTAATGAAGGAATTTCAGCCATTTTTTAATATGAAAATACCTTCCCTCTTTCGGAGGCAAATAATACGTACATATGACTAGAAATTACAGCCGCAGCTTTGACCAGCTGTACATCTTAAAGCATGAAGACTGCGCGGAATGTCAAATAAAATCCACATTATTAATTCTTCGGAGACAACACGTTTCGGAACGCCGGCTGTCTGCCTTTGGACAGTGCGAGGGACTTGCGGATGGAAATATTTTTTTAGTTTCATAGGGTGATCCCGAAAGGGATATCTTATTATTCACTATTAAATAAAATATATCCAATTAATAAAATAAAAATTAGTGGGGGAGAACTTAAACACATCAAACAAATTTTCTAAAATGTAGAGATTCATTAATATTTTTTTTTGCAAAATATTAAGTTATTTATTAAAAATAAAAAAATAATTAAATATATAATTTAATGAAACTTTTGAGAATAAATTGATTTTATATTGATCACTTAAAATTTTCTCAATTTAGCCATTTTTATAGTCGAAAAATGAATAAATATATTGGATATATTATTTTGATACTCATGAAATGAATCTTAGAAATGATGCATTTTAATAAATATTCTATTAAATTGAAAATAATATTAGAATATAGAAAATCTACTTATGCGTATATTATAATTTAGTATTCATATCATGAATTCATAAACCTTGTTTTAGTATTATTTGAAAGTGAGATCTTAGAGGTTTTATGACATTATTAAATATGTTTTATTTATTTTATTTTGCAATATATTTAAGATTATATTAAATTTTACATCGTAATAATTATGAAATGCGTTGCCATATTTAACCATTTTTTCATGTAACAAGAAATGTGGTATTATTAACTATTAATACAATTTAATTTTAAAAGTTGTCGAAATTTCTAATAAATTATTGATTAATTTCCTTAAAAGAGGATCACTATGCGGGATGGATTGTATAGTTTCAATGTAATCTCAACGATTATGAGGAATGTTTTCAAAAATCGTATAACAATCTAATGAACGAAGAATTACAGCATTTAATAACCGAATATATATTTAAAAATACAAAAACATAAATTCAAATTATAATAAGTTATAGAAAATGTATCATTTTTTTACACGGCACATTCTTTAGAACGTATCCACCGTGTAAAACCCGAATTCGGTGTATAGATATTTGCGTTTATATTAAAGTACAGTCTTGTTTTAATGTGGTTTCGTAATTATGCTATGCATATTTCATGCAAATTCAGGATTTCGACGTTAGTCATGTATGTTCGTATGAACGGTACGTTGTTTAAACGTACGTAAACTTGATATAATTATATAAACTTTAGATACGGCAAAAAAAATCTAAAAAAACAAAAGAGAATGAGAAAAAGTATTCGTCCTTTCTATTTCTCAAATAATTTCAAAAATCCTCGTCATATTTATAATTTTCTTGTTAATAATTAGCCGAATATTAAACGTGCTTTTAAATTAACAAATCAGGAACAAAATTATGTCTAAGCTAAATTAAGAAAAAAATTCATTCTAAGTTTAATTATTACCAACATAGTCAAAGAGAAAAACAGCAGGACACTGAGAAAT
Organism: Philopotamus ludificatus; assembly: GCA_022495035.1. Taxonomy (NCBI): domain Eukaryota; kingdom Metazoa; phylum Arthropoda; class Insecta; order Trichoptera; family Philopotamidae; genus Philopotamus; species Philopotamus ludificatus. The sequence continues at coordinate 5,191 of JAGXCT010034948.1, forward strand.
TGATGCTATTTTTTTTAAGAAAAAATCTTCTAGTTGTTAAATGCCGACAATTTTGAAATCAAAGATTTAAAGTATATATTTTTTCTGAATACTATTTATTAAAATAATATAAGGTTTGTTTCAATTAATTATATAATAAATAACTGATTGTAACTAATGTATAACGAATCTTTAATTGTTTATATCGTTTCGAATTTTTAAATATTTTTTTATGTATAAAGTTTGACAAAATAAAATAAATACAAAAATTCCCTATTATTTTTCAATACATCTGACCTCGCTTAACACGATACTTATACAACATCGTTCATACATTGTGACATATTCACGCATAACACGGTTTTATAAAAAACAATAAATTAAACATGAATTAATGTGTGTAATTTGGACACTACATCATTCATTACAAAAATAATTGCTGTGTTTTTGGTATTGGCGATAAAGAATTTAATGTTTGGATATTTAAGACATGCAACGAGGAAGAACTAGTCAAAATTTTAGTTGAGCCTACTATGATTAATGACCGAGATAGAAGTTGCAGTGAGGCAGCCACATATTTAACATTAAAAGCAATAAATTAGGGCTTAGATATAAGCAAAACAATTTTTTTTTTATTTATTTATTTGGATTTATCAAATAAAGATTTGATAAAGATTCTATTGATGCACCGGTAATGAGTCTCTCACACCGGTATCATATCTCATAATTCCCAGAATTCATAGATTTTTGAAGGAGGATTAACTTATCGGTTGCTATCTTAGCTCAGTCGCGGTAAACTTTAATCTGATATATTAATTTTAATATAATTTATGTTGGTTTGAATATTATATTATTTGTTTATAATTGTTTATCTAACGAAGGATGGCGTTAAATTGATTAATTTCAACGCGTTAACTACCTACATAAATATAAAATTTCAATTTTTACTAATCATGCGGAGATAAGGGATCTTTTCCAATTACATTGTCAGTGTCATAAGGAATTCCCTGAAATTTTAGTTTTCTTCAAAGGATTAACTTTTATAAGTACTAACTTAACTCAGTAGTGGTTAGCTTACATTATCGTATTAATATGAATGTTACCTACAAGCCATGACACTGGTTATAGTATAGAGAAAATGCCCCTTATCATAAAACTTAAAGATTTACATGCTAAAATCAGACTATCCCTTAATGAAAAACTACAACCAATCTTTAAAAGGAGTCATTAAGTATTTTAATGAAATACTTAAACGTATATTTTTTATATTGTTTATTGAAAAAATATAATCGATATAATTAAACAATATTTAAAACTTAATTTCGTATAAATTTCAAACTTCGTGTACACGGATTTGTACTACACGACGTTTTTGTGGAACCATATGATCGTGTTATACGAGTTATGAATAAAATTATAAATAATTAAAAAGTAACTATATATATAAATTGTATAAGCATTATTGCTTACTTTATTGTTGGTTGTAAACAAATTTTCGCGTGTTTTGGTGTGGTGCGACTTTTTACTTGTGGAAAAATGGAAAATGTGAGAAATACTTTTAGCCAAAAATGCAGATTCGATGTTTCAGCTGCCGTATTTGCTGGAAATTGCAACATTCTGCAACTTCTCTATATTCCTGATTAAGAAAAAAAGATAAAAGCACGACGTTTTCTTTATATAGAGGCGATAAAGGCAGAGTTCCTGAAGTCGTTAATAACCATATCAAAAATTCCGGTTCGGAAGTGCTTTGAATATCTTATAGAAGTCTATAATGTATCTGTGGCGGTTATTTTACAGAGAGCGAGATAATTTTCCGCATTTTAATTTTAATAATCCCATAATAATAATGAGTGACATATAGCGCATCTAGAGGGACCAAGTAGCATCATCATGTGTTTACCATAAATTGTGTTTGTATTTCATTATCATCATCATCATCACTGGCGAGAGTAAAGGCTCGCCATGGTCCTAGTCACGAATCCATCTGTGCTATTTTACCACGTTTATCAAAACTTTACCAATATAATGCACACTACGTTGAAGGAAAAAAATCACGATAAATAAATAAAGATTGTCGAAAAAAATAAATATTGTTTTTCACCAAAACTCGTATTTTTTTGCTATATTTGATAAAGCATTGTATAATTGGCAATGATACCAAATGTCACCATTTGGTCGCATTCATTTCACGCTGCATTTATCAAAGCTTTGGACTACACGGCTGCATGGAGAGAGATATGTTCCGGGCATGACCATCACAAAGGTTCGGTCGTTACACGATATTTTTTATTCGGCAATTGTTTCACATTAATTAACCACCATCGATCGATTGAATTGTATGCTAATTAATTTATTGCAATTTTATACGTCATAAAAAATGTAACGTTACTAGATTCCCGGATAAGCGATTGTAAAAACAACAAAATATCATCCGGGAAAGCGGACTAAATTCCGATAAATTTTATTCAGGGGATTACTAGTGTAATCTTATTATCCGATCCTATTCTCCTGTCCATTAGTCCGGATAATCGAGAGTATATTGTTCAGTCGTTCAGTATTAAACAACATTCATGCGGTTTGTGTAATAATATGTCAAAATGATTGATGGGGATATGAAATAGGATTTGAGAATGGCAATAAGTAAAAATCGCATTGAATAGTTTATATAGCACATAATAAAATGATATTTATTAACACTCGACTCGTGAATATTTTATAAATATAAACTATTTAAAACGGACAAAGAACTCTTGTGGAGTGCAAAGACACATAAAAGTAAAGGATGGCAATTATGAGTTTCATTTAATCCAACCCTTTGAACGATGTACGTGTTTTTCATTAATTACTTCAATACAGTCGAAATCATAATTAAACGGAGAACACTTTTATTACGTACTAAATAAGTCTTTGGTTTTTTTTATTGTAAATTCCGTCTACGTCTACGTGTTTCCCATAATTTTATGGTCAACGTTCTGGGAGTCAACGTCTTCATAAATATGCATATTATTTTATTTAGCAATAAAATAAATATGAGACACATATGAGTTTTTATTGTATACTATACTATTCGGCGCCCTGTATACATATAAATAAATTAAATATCGAATGGCACATTATGGAAATTTATTATTGTAATTAGCTAAGCCATTTGCAAAACGAATTGTGAAACTGAGAATTAATGCGTATGATAGTGAGTGCAGATTAGGTCCTTCCGAAATATATAATGAATGTTCAGCCACGGCTATATTACCATTATAATTATTTAAATGTACATTTCCTAAATTAAGAATGGAGATCATACTTTAGTTAAAAAAATAACGTCTATATAAATTCGGATTATAATAAACCACATTCATTTTTTTATATTTTCATATGCCTTAATTGTCATATTCTATGATTATTTATGAAATTTATATTTATTTATTTGACGATAAATGAATTGCATAACAGAAAAAATCTAAAGCGCCACTCACTCACTGATAAACAAAATCTATGAATTTTAGGAATTCATCTTGACACTATTCAGGGTTATATAACTCATTATCCTCGGATTTTTAAAACCTTTATTGAAACCATTGCCTTTTGAAACTTTTCTCCATGCCATTCATTATTTTTTTTATAAATAAATAAAAAAAAATCGAAAGTGATTGATAAGTATACATTAAGTAAAGCGGAAAGAAACGACATTATTTTATTGCGTTTCTCTGAAACCAGTTTTAGCCGGTCGTTGTCAAGAGTTAACACGTCACTATTGGTATTGTTTTGAAGCTCTGTTTATAATTTGTCCATAGTAAACAATACAACAGCTGGAAATTTAAGAGACACATTTGCGGTATTTTATGCTGACTTTGTTTAATAAAGGATTGAAATCAAATGAAGTTACACAGACTATCAGTGATTTAGAATGATGAAGAAATCTTGAATCCGCAGCAGCGCTGTAGATGGTGAAAGGACAAAACACAATCAAGGAAACTTCTACAAATCGATGATGACACTTTAACCGATCCATCACGGCAGTTCGAAACCAACCGCGTCGTCCGAAGGGGTCTATTTATAATGGAAAATAGACTGGATAGAATAAAAAATTAGTCGAAATTTTGGATTTTTCTACCTATCAATATAACGCTGCAGACCAACCGTCAAATTCTTGTGTCACTAGTATACGTTTCATTTGCACTTGGCACATCGTACCGGATGCTAGCGAGAAAAAACATCGCACTCGTGGTTACAGAAGCGAATACTGTTGTTTTTATTATTTTTCCAATTGCAGAGAATAAAAATGATTGATTTTTTTATAATTAAATTCTTTAGACTTTTTTTAGACAAATACAAAAAGTTTTTAACATGTAGGATTATATTAAAAGAGTTATTCGAGAAAAAACAAAAAGTTAGGATCCCAAATAGGCAAATTTAAAATAAACGGCGAGGTTAAACTCATTGGTAAAGACCGATCCAGGTAAATCAATCAAGTAATTGTCACAAGACCCCGGTTGTCCACGAAAAAACATAAACAAAGAATTTGGATGCCATGCAAACTTTTTCTAAAGGTCTTAAAACAACGAATATCCATTTTTTATCGTTATTGTCCAGATTTGATCTTTTTCATAGGAGAATTATTAATGGGAATCAGAAGTGGGCTTTCTACACTAATTTGAGGAAAAACAACAAGTACTTTAATCGAATCAGGTACCTACAACTACCTCTGGTCCAGTGATGGCGAATTTTTATTATGGATTGTGTAGAGACATCATGACTCATCGATACGGATGGTTTTAAAAGATCAAAAGTGCTGAAAATCGAAAATGATGAGTAATCCATTCAGAGAATTGTCATAAAACCATGGTTGTCATGGTCAATAGTGATGGATAATTTAAAGGCACGGCAAAATATAGACAAAGAATTTAGATACCGCGTGAAATTTTTTTAATGGTCAAAAAAATGTATAACCATATTTTTATCTGGCCATACATAAACCAGTCCGTTTTTTAAATGGATTATTAATAGTGATGAGAAGTGGGTCCTCTACACTAATCCGAAGAGAAAAAACAATGATTTTCATCGAATCAGTGGGATGTTTTGGAAATAATTCACCATGAGCTACGTTTGAGGACGTATGAGGACGTATTGCTTAAAAACGATAAATTTTAGGAAATAATCATAGATAAATTTTGGTTATCGGTATTTGGTTAATGATAAATTATCGTTTTTTTAAAAAAAATGATAATGGAAGACCACACGGAAAAAATAATCACAAAATATAGAATAAGAGGGCTAGATATAAAAGTCCTGCAGCTTCCACAATATTAACCATTTGTCACCCGATCATACTAATAACTTCGATGTCGTATAACATCGATGGAATATTCGCTTCAAGATAAAAAATAGTCATATTTTAATTTAAAAAAAACCGCCTCAATTTTACGAAAGAGATCTTAAAAATATACAAGCCAAGTCCTTGAAAAGTATTGGTTGTGATTTTAGCATTGTGCGAAATTCTGTAACATTTATATCATTGTGGTATATTTTTTAAAATATTTACAATACGAATGCTCCCAACACACATCCGCCGAGATCATAATATAATAAATTAGTTTATTAGATAAAGGCATGGCCATATAGTGTGAATACATATGTATGCATATATGTATGTACGGTGCCATTTGTCGGCTGTTTCGTCCCATTGTTGTCCGCGACAGCTGCGTAAATAATATTCGCACTCGGCAATTTTCATAATAGGGCAAAACCCGAAAGTCAATTTCATTCACTAATGAATTTTCACAAATTTAGTGTATAGGAAAATTATAATCATTTTATGTAGGCGATAAGTATTGAACAACTTCCAGCGCAATTAATATCACACATGTATATATTTTGTAATCGATGATTCCACGCAAAAAAAAATTGAAAATCCCACATGGATTTTTTTCAATTTCATCATAATAATAAGATTATAAAAAAAATAATAACTAATTAGAAATAAATGTAGTAATAATTCCATAAAACTACTTTTAATGAATGTATTAATTATGTATTTTTACAAAGACACATTTGAAATGTAAATACCGAGCAAAAAATTGTATTTATTTAATTATTTTATTTATTTGATCAATAATTTTTATCCGTTGGGAGCAAATTGGGATTAAAAATGTAGATTTGGTGGCATTTACTGAATAATAATCCTGGTTCGCGCCGTTTGGTTTTATCACCTATACGAAACACGATTAGTAATTATGTATACTGTCTTTAGTAGTTTAAAAAACGTTAATATTTTTCCTCTTTATGCTAAATTTTATTAAAAATAATGTTTTTTTTAACTAATTATTTTTAATCTATATAAATCTACTTAACAAACTAAATTCACTAATAAACAAAACTCTAAATTTATATATTATATGAACATATATTTTATTACAAAATAAAACAAACTTCACGAGTAATAATTTTTCATTAAGCCAAAAGTTATGTCGTTTTTTAATAAATTATATTTAATATCTATCTCTTCGTTTTAAAATGATAGCGAATTAAATATTTAAGATAATACACAAAGGATCATTTTAGGTATAATATACCAGTTGAACAAAATTGGTCTCATCCTTTTAAATTATTTAAGCCTTTAATAATATATAACGTTTGATTAAAAGTAGATAGGTCATTGCTAAAAAAGCAATTTAATCATTCGTCAAAAATATTTTACATATCTATTTCATTATTTATTATTCAAGATAAGATATTCTTTAAATTTTAAGTTTTAATTAATGGTAATATAACTAATCTCCTTAGAAATTTTAATCCATTCATCAATTTAAATCTGTGTTATGGTTTATAGATAAGAAAACTAATCTCTTATGATAATGTAAGTTTTAAATCAAATTTTTATTAAAAAAAAAATAAAAGATAAGAAAGACCTCTTAAATTAAATGATGTCGCTTTTAATTTATTGTGTAATCCGACCCTCATTAAACTATAAAGGAATTTTCACAAAATATGAATTAATTTAACCTGGATAAAAAGTTAGAGCTGAGGTTTATTGTGTCTAATTAGAGAATCAGGAAGTTAGATTAAGATGTACTACAGAATTCACCTTTTTACCAGATATTGCTTCATAAGATTATCATCTTTTTAAAATCTTAGAGCATTCACTTTAGTAGATGACGCAAAAAACATTTGAATTCATTTGAAGATAGGAATCGAAACATTACTTGTACTGTGAAGAAAGATTATAGAAAACAATGTAAATTATTTTACAGAGTATACTTGGGATATCGCTTGTTAAAATAAATTATTTGTCATAACTTTCTGATTTCCTTTTAATTGGTTCCTGAAAATATTTATTTATCAACAATATATCAAAAAAAAAATCTTTGATATATTATTTAATGTACTATTCAAAAGTAGTTATCTTTGGTAAACGGACTGTATTAGAGGAAGTATTGGGAGGAAGAAACACAACATTGATTTCCGGGTATAAATTCTACAGAGATTTTGGGTGTCTTGGACTGTCTAAAATCAATACAGCTTTGCTTAGCTGCCGCCACGAAAGAGAAATAATCTTAGAGAAATATTACCGCAGTAACCTGAGCTTTTTTTTATTGAGACTTGAAAAAATATATTTTCTCTTTCAATTCTCTGTGATTTTCTGCTTAATAAACTAAGATCGGTAATAGTTTTAGAACACCTGCTAAATTTTAAACAGTTTTTAGAAGATTATGTTCAGGAGCAACTGATCCTCCCTTCGAATGTACGATTAGACATTTTTTGCAAAATAAACCCGTCTCGTCTATATTGAATATTTGAATACCCAGGAGAATATTCCCCATTTGGATAATAAGGAAATCCAGTCAATTTACTGTTATCTAAAACTGATCCATCACGGCAGTTGAAAACCACCAGCGTCGTCCGGAGGGGGTCTATTTATACGGGAAAATAGAACCTAAGCATTTCAAACCAAGATATTAATGAAATCTTCATGATATTTTGGATTTTTAAGCTAATCAATAAAAAGCGTTAAAGACACATACACATGTCTCAATGCAGACTGAGGACACGCTTTCAGTAGACCGACACACATTCCCACCACCACCCACGTCCGCGAGACGTTACCTAATCGTTTTCCCAACATCACAAGACGTCAATATACACCAATCGATTTTTTAAATTTAAAGGTCTAACAAACCAATGCCATAATTTTAAAATAATGAAGTCGATAGATCGACAGCCAAATTCTCGCGGCATGTGTCACTAGTATACTTTTCACTTGCACTCGACACATCGTTCCGGATGCAAGCGAGAAAAACATCTCACTTGTTGCTACTTTTTTTTATTTTTTTTTCGTAATTGCGGAAAATAAAGGTCAATGATTATTTATAATATTTATTCTTTAGACGTTTCCAGACAAATACAAAAAGTTTTTAATATATAGGATTTATATTAAAAGAGATAAATCCTCAGGGCACGGCTAGGTTAAATTTTTAGAATTCGCTCGTAACACAGCGTTAGATCTATTCAAGTGATAAATACATTGACGGCTTCTTTATTCGATTGTTTCTTTTTCTGATTATGATAAACAATCTTTTCTTAAATATTGTGTATGTTTTCGAACATTTCTTAGATAAGTTCTTAATAAAACTAATAGCCGCAAGCGATTCGATCTCGCATTGTACAGTAATAGTCTCTGGCACAAGATATACGACTGATAATCCGTATCGAGTTGTAGAGCAAAAATGTTTTCGTAACAAAATATTGTGCGATACTTCCGTTATCACTTATGACGCTGTTGAAGACACTCATGATTAGCGAGCCATTGTTTTGGCAAGCGAGCTGTCAGGAGCAAAGCCGTGCTTGGTGGCTGCAGCAAAGTTTGAGGTGTCGAAGCGAGCCGGAGCCGGCGGAGCTCAGTGGGCGGGGGCGGGCGGGCATGCGCGGTGGGCGGGGGAGGCGGGGGAGGCGGAGGAGGCCTGGGCGCCGGCCCGGTGGCGGAGCCCCGACAGTAGACGTTCAGCGATCGCGAGCGGCGGACCAGGCGGCGCCGACGCGACAAACTTTCCAAATCTTTCGAACTTTTCGCGAGGAGATTTTCGCGGGTAGACGCGCTGCGACGCCAAACGACGACGACGCCTTTCGCTCGATGAGAGAACGATTAATTAAACTTGATGCAATTGATCTGATCGATAGCATATAGAATAAATTTTTCGATTTTACGTACATATATGTATGTTTTTTATTGTTCAATGAAATTTATCCGAAACGTATCTCTTTAGTTGAGTTAATAAAAGGCCGAAAGGTTCGCAACAATCGAGAACCGGAAACACAAAGTGTTCGCTCATGCAGCGAGAAAAAACAGAACTTGTTAAGGAAGTGAAAGAATACTCTTCCTTGGGGCCGAGTACTTACTCTTCTCGCGAAAAAAGTTTCAACAAAGTTATACGCTCGCTCCTTTAGGTTTTCCAAGGAAAATAATAATAAATACATAATAAAAAAACACATATTTTAAAATAAAACAAAATTAATCATGTGAAACGAACAATATAATGATACAATCCGACGGAAAATAGCTCTGTAAGTTTCGCACATATTTTATTATCCGCATAAATAAATTCTTTCACGATCTATTAAACGATTGAAAATGCAACACTGCGCTGCATACACACGTATGTCCATAAATCCGTATCCGCAGATTCGTTCGATCGAATATAATACGGGATAGATTGCATTAATGATATCCTTCCGACCCGGATATTCCGAATTATAATATTATATATTTATTTTCAGGTATAACGTGATGTAGGGAATTAGCCGATAAGTAAAAAGTCGATGGACCCTTCAAGCGTTGTCTTCTGGCTAACTGCTTTTTTCAGCATCATGGTCACGGGTAATTATTCCGATTTTAAATATATTATTCGCTATTATGAAACAATTCTACGCTATGCATATTAAAAATAATAATATGAAAATAAACTTTAATTATTAGTTTTATGATGAATTTGCGAGATGACACATTTTGCTGAAATTAATCCGAATTTTCCGGCATATTATTCAAATCCAGTTTGATCCTGGGCGGCGAAGGGAGGTCGTAAATTGTTTCAACTATCGCTTTAAAAATTCCATTATGCGCTGTATACATTTTATGAGAATTTAATATTAAAACTCTTCCGTTGCCGATTTGCGCCGTTTATTTTCCGCCGGATTTTTTTATTCGGAAAATTTTTACATAAAATTGTACGGCGAATATTTATTGTCCGGCATTATCTGTTTGTATCTGGCCGTATTCGAGCCGCGTCTAATTCTATACGCCATTAAACCTCAATGAGAAACAATTACTTCGTAATCATTGCACTAATGTAGAACCATTAAGCGTGAATAATTAAAGCACAATAAGAATTTATGGGGTCGACGCGGCTCACGTGCGATTTTCGACCGTTTGCCCTCTTAATGTGAACGACTGCAAACAAATCTGCAATAGCGCGGGAGATATATTCAAATCAAATCGTCACCGCGTCATAAATTATGATCATTTATGCGAATTTTCACGATCGTTATTTATTACGTATTGATTTAGAGCGCGATTAAATTTTGATGTGTTTATTGGTTGCCGCCAACGCTACAGATAATAATTAATTTATGAATCATAGTTTAAAATAATATTTATTACCACTCTTCAAAAATATGTGTTATATATAATCAATAATAATATAAAGCTTAGCCAATTTACATGAATATTTTGTTGAAAAGCTATGTAAAATAATTACGTTTTTATATGGTTGTGAATAACTCAAATATTTTTTTATTAAGAAAATCACCCGATCCGTTTTGTTAATAGTTTAGGAGTTTTTACATGAAGTTCTTTCGATGCTATAAATCGATTAACAGGTTCCTTCTTGTAAGTCCTCAATAAAATAGCTTGTAAGGCCTCCAATATCCCCAGGATTTTCTTTTGTTGGAATTGGATGGATCGATTTCACCTCTTCTTTATCGGAGAGTTCTCCGTCGGACCAGTTTTCGTAAATACGACTATCAACAATTTAAATTTTAGTTCCCAAGTCCAATAGTATTTCGCTAGTAGCGTTTGAATGTAGAAAATTTATTTAAAATTACAATTATATTTACTCTTTTAATTCAAAATGATATTTTAAATATTTCAGACGAAAATTGCGGAAAATAAAAAGTTAAATCTAGTATCAAAAGCACAAAAATAAAATACTCGGTACAAAATGTACGCAAATAGCGGAAAAATGTGAATTCTAATAACGTTAACACTAAATAAATATACTGATAAAATAGCTTGATGATATTTTTTTTTAATTTTTAAATAGAGTTTATTGAAATCATTATTTAGTCGTTATGGAATAATAAACTCAAGGTTTTTCTTCGATTTTTTTAAAATATCGAAAATAAATGAGTTAACTGTTATCGCAAAAACATGCTAAGCATTGTAATAGTATTTTTTTATTAAAAAAATTGGACCAACTCATTTTATCAAATAAAACATAAAACAATTTTATTAATAAAAGAAACGAATGCAGGTAATCAAAAATTGATAATCGCATGTCTACGTCTTTCGCTATTAATATTTTTATTTTATAAACATTAAACTGGAATAAAAATAGATGAAAATTGATTTATTATTTTATCCATTTGCTATTGAAAATTCAAAATTGAAAAAATGCTTAATTTTTTTTTTATAACATTTATTCGTGAAAAACTATGAAATACGATATATTGTATTTTGATGGTTGAGCTAAGCGATGTAAAATATATAATAATAGCGTTTTAAGATTAAAATAAACAAATACTTCCAAAATATTAATAATAAATAATGTATAGTCAATAATAGTATAAATTATATTACCATATTAATTATTTACGACTAGCATATATTAATATTACTGAATAATATAGACAAACTCATGGTGATAAAGCTCTCTCAGTGGCGATTAATTATTTTATTTGCAATTATTTAAATTTGTTTACCAGAAAACAGCTGAAATAATTTAGGTTTCTTTGAAATAATATTTTTTTTTATTTATTATTTAAGTAGCTTTATAACCTTGAGGCAGGTTATAAAGCTACCTGGAGGACACTACGCGATCTTCAGAAGATATACGTCCGTCTCAACCTTGATGCCAGTACTGCGACGGTCGTTCTCGAGGTTATCTAGGCTGTTCGAATACGGTTCAGGTCCCAGCCATAAGCTCGGGAGCCAAGATGTCAACGCACGGATTGTAACAATAATAATCAGACGAAGCTAGGGCCTATTCGTATTTAATTCACGGTCTGATCGGGTGCTACGGGTACTTCCTGTAGTACACAGGTCACCAAATTGGCCTGGATAGCGGCCTGACTCCTCATAGATCCGTAGAATCTACGAAAACATGATTGTGCCCAACCGCCATCATCGCCACGTCCAGTACCAACATGCGACAACACTAGACTCAGTCTATATACAGTCTAATAATTAAATATGTTCATAATTTTATTTAAATAATATGGCATAGTTGTTCGACGTTGTAGGAGTTGAAAGATATAAATAAATAATACTCGAATGCATTATATAAAATCTAATATTAAGAAGAACAATTTAATCAATTTAAGAAGAAAGAAAAAATACACTATATATCGCTGATTACTACGTATTTTTAATTTACAAGTATTCACATAAATAAATCAGATTACTGATTAGCGAAACTGAAACGATTCTCCTTCATATCATCGTTAGTAATATGTGATATAATTAAAATTAATTTGTTTTAACCCTTTCAATGCGGCGGGTCTAACAACGATTCTGCATCTGAGTGCGGCGCCGTTTTGAACCAAATTATTTTTTTGGCGAGGTAAATTTGTATTCACCGTTTACCGCTATATTAGACCATTTTCCTATACGAGATTTATGCAAACATGTTGATTAGGATATGCTCTTCCATCTCAACTAAAAATATAAACTCTATTCGCTTTATTTTCGTAATAATAAATCGAACAAAATCGATTGCTCAAACAGAGATCCGCGTCAGCCGACCGACAGCGTCATACCCCCCTCGCGTCCCGTTCCCCATATGTTCACTGCATCACGCGCCAAGTGGGGTGCCGAACCATTCACAGAGACGATGCGACTAACTTTTTTACTCGAATATATCAGATTGGTCAAAATATCAACCGGCCGACCGGCGATGTTCATTATTAGTGCGCACATGTATGCATTTTTTTTATAGTAGCTTTCATATCAAACTCCACGTAAATATACATTTTATTACCAAAGGTATAGGGTGCTGTAAATAATTTGTATATAGAAAAAGAACATATTATCCAATCTGAGATGACAACACCATTGAATGTCATCAATCTTATGTTATTGCTTGCAAGAAAGCAGAAGCATTCTTACTAATATTTTACAGGGATGCACATTAATATTTATAAAAATAAATATATATAATAAACATGGATTATTAAAAAAGTACAGAGTTAACATATACAAGTACATACTAATTATTAAAAAAGTATATTAAAAAATACACAATAGTAAAAATTTCTTATGAATAAGCAATATGAAAAATGAAAATATGAAAAAACAATATACATTGGACTAAACAAATTAGAACTATGGAGTGGTATTATTCAAATCAGTCATTTATAAAATAATATATATAAAAAAAGAGATCAACACAGTATATTTGTACAACATAAACATAATCTAAAAACTGCCTGGTGTGTGGTAAATTTCAAAGCATGGTGCTACACACAATGTCACATTGCACGATGGGCAAAAGTAACGTGACATTAGCCTCTTTTTTTTGAGATTTGGTGGAATGGGAATAAAACATGACATTGTCTATATGAAGTTTTGAAGATTTACCTGTGATTGGCAACAACTGGCATGTTTTGATAATTCAGTTGATATTGTACGCGAAAACGAAACTACGGCGGAACAATTTGGTATTTATCTTTCGGAACCAATTTATATTTTAAGATTCTTTATTACATTGGTTGAAATTCTGAAAGCGATATTTTTTTTTTGGTTATATTCCTGTACATCATTATGTACGTTTAAAAAAATGCCGTCAAAATGTGAAATGTTTCTTATACCATTTCACGCTTTACCTAAGACAATTTAGACTGGATAGCATCATATCGGTTTTATCAGATGATGATGAGCTATCAAGCTCATGTATGACAGGAATAAAAGGACCAGATCTCAATGTAATAGATTTTCGGTAATTATTGTTTCCGTCAGAAGTGCATGGAATATCGGAGTCTCTACTCAGATACACCCGCAAAATCGGAAGGTTCTAAATATTCTTCCTCACGAATATCTATGGAAATCGGAGTATGGATCCAATTGAAGGTCTTTTGGATTTTATGGATCCAATTGAAGGTTTTTTTTCTTTCTTGTGATTGGTTGATTATAGTTAGCTGTGTTTGTGGGCTAATTTTTAAAACAAATTGGTCTAATTTACTTGTAACCACTAATTTAAATCGCGCAAATAAATGTCTACTGTGATACGCAGTAGACCTGACTCGTGTTCAACATTCAACATTTAAAAGACCATGTTTTATAAAACTTTCAATTTGACTCATTTTTAAAAAGTTTGGTGACCCCTGCTATAAGGTATAAATATTTTTTTTGCATTTACTATCGAGTAAATGTTGACGTTGAAATAGTTTAATTTTAAGCTCAATATGTTGATTAAAGTTATGACATTTTTTGTAATAAATAACGTTTCATCAAATTTCGACAAATCGCCCCGCCCCCCCAGAATGTGTTTGACCGTATGAGAGGTGTTAAGTGAAAAAAATGAACCTAAATTAATGAAACAAATTTTAACGCTACTGATATAGCATTTTAATTATATTTTAAAATAATGTACGTATTGAAATTTCCTTGGCGATCCTACCACCGGCCAGACGGCCGATATATCCTCAAATGCTGCCGCGGGTATCGAGTTTGAATGAGGGCACCAAGCGCGATTTGAATGGCTGGATTCATATTTATATTTTATGGCACATATAACTTTTGTAAAAATTTTTTTTTTTTTTTGGTTAGCTGTGCTTATTGCTTCCGTTTTTGAAACGAGCACCCATCACTTAACTCAATTCTGGATTTACATGCAACGTGGGGTTGATTTTTTAAGAATCGCGCATCTGCGCGATGCGCCCGCACCCTGGACACGATTTGTTTGCGCATGTACGCGATGCGCCCCGCACTGAAAGGGTTAAAATACGTACTGAATACTAATGTAACGGATAATAATAATAATATTCATTTGTTATTCCGCGATTTTGAATTGTTGAGGTTGTGTTGATACAACTGAAGTAGTTTTTAAAGAAAGCGTATATATTCGAAACGTTTTCAATTGGCCAATATTAAAGTAAGCCTTGAACAACGCACTTATTTAAATACAACTATCCTCACAATACAATGCCAATATTCTTGTTCAATAATCGGAGAGTATTGCAAACAGAATAATGGATGGATTTTACAGTACAAATATTTGCAATCCATTCTTATTAAGGAGAGTTGCGGAAATTGACAGGGCGATCCGATACAACGATATAAATAGTTTCCGTGCACCGTTATTATATCAATTATTCCCCGAAGATAATGGCGGGCGTGCTCGGGCTCGTGCGAGCTCAGCCGTGCGCGAGTAACCGGCTCCGCCATGCGGACAAGTGGACACGGCGGCCATAATGGCCGAGTACGTATCGCCCGCTACTATTTGCCCGGGCCGTATCGGCAGATTGTCGTATCTGCCTCTCTGTGCTTAAACTTTAAACTCTTTACTGTCGGAGGAACTTATTTTACGACGGAGCGTTTCGCGTATCCCGGGGCAAACGGCACCGTATTAAATTTTATTTAGAGGGCGAGATTTCGAAACGATAATTTTTGGCCGACCGGATAAATGGATTGTAAACATTGTGACGCAATAATTCTTTTTCTTAAGAAATTTGTTAAGTTATTATATATAACCATCTAATTAAGAGGGCGAAGAATAAATATCTGCGTCCTCATTAGGATATTGCGAAACTGCGAAATCATGTCTATTTTTACGAGAATTTGAGCTTTCATTTTGCGGTTACGGCACAATCTTTACAATTTATTAGGAGAAACTTCCGTTTTTACATCGCAATTTTCGCACAATTACCGTAGTTTACTTGTAAGATTTTTTTAGTTATCAAATATTCATTAAATATGTAATACTATTATTTTTTAATATTTTTCAAATCTATACCATTAATAAATTAACATATTGAGCATTTAAAGAAATCTATAAACATTGTGAATAAGTTTTAAAAGATAACGCCATCGAGAAATTGTAACAAGAATATACGAAACATATAATTCTTTCAACACGACGCGCTAGACACTCATGTGCATAAGAATCAGGTCTAAAACACTGGGCGATTGAAACTCATGAGCACGATTTTCACGATGTTTACTAGTAAATTAGCGAGTTAAGTCATGGTTCTTTCTTTAAAAATCAGTTCACAAACACAGCTAATAATAAATTAACAACTAATCACAAGAAAGTTAAAGAAAGCAATCAAAAAATAAATTGAAACATGTGACTAATAGTTTCACAGTCAAATCGCGCTGGATATGGCACACGCACACAGAAGCGATCGTGTCAGGGCTGGCAAAAATATTGTACGTACTTTATTTGAAATTTAAATGAAATTCTATTATTACAGTTAAATAAAAATCCAGACAAATGTTAAATATAATTAATAAACAAACGATATTTTATTATTTTAGAATACAGCCTTGTTCTGATTTTGACTTGAGTACGTACACACACAAGCATGGGTTTCTATCAGTGTGGGTCGACCGACCACGCTTGACATTTTTTAGCAATTCGATCTTTTGTTCGATTAATTATTACAAAAATATAACAAAACTAGTTAATTTTTCCAATGAATATGGAAGAATATATTTTTGTTTACACGTTTCATAATTTTCTGATAGAAAAATGGTAAAATATAGCAGTAAAATGGCGAAAACAGATGATAACAGCAACAAACAGCGCCGCTTACAGATACAGATTCGTGTTTAGCTCTGCCGTAGCGAAAGGGTTAAATGGGTAAATCAATAATTCGGCGCGAAATATTTATTGTGGCGTTATGAATTAATATTTTAGATAGTTGCGAATAAATAATTAAATCAGGAAAACTTTTTAAATATATTTTTGTCTCTTGTCGTGGGCGCATTTGTCGTTGTTAACGACTCTCAGAGTGAAGTCTTTGGCGCGGATTTGTCCCTCGCCGTGAATTATATCCGTGAAAAGTTATTTAAATAAACAATTAATTGAAATAAATATTGTATCTAGCAATCCAATAGTGGTAACCGTTATTTTTTTGTTTCGGTTCTAATAAATAAAAATACATCGATTCGGTTCCGGTTTTCTTTTCGGAGAAAAAATATTTATTTTGGTTTTCGATTCAGCTTCGAGTGATTTTTTTTTTTTATTTGTAATAAAAAAATATTTTCAGTCATATTTTATAAAAAAATTTATAATAAATATACTATGTAATACTATAATATTATAAATAATTAATTAAAACTAGAAGCATAGATTTTAAGATGATAATATAATGTATTAAACGAAACACATTGGTATATTCACGATTGAGGTATAATACCATAATGAACGATTCTTAAGTATATTTATAAATAATTTTAAAAATATCACAAACTATTATTAATTTGATTATCTCGTAAAATAAACTTTAAACCCGAGAATGTCCTATCAAAATTAATTTGTGTTGATTTTGTTTTTACCGAACAGAAATAAAGCATATCAAGTCAAGATATTGATGAATTCTTCCTCAATATCTTGATCTTTCTTTTAAAAAATGGTTTATTCTAAGAATAAAAATAGTTATTCATAATATGCTTCATAACTTAGTCGATATTTTGAATTTTTCTACTAATCAATACAACGCGTAAATGACACGCACACTCAGTGACGTTCCGCCGCATACTGAGGACACGCCGCCAACTACCCCGCCCGCCGAATTCACGCGCCCCGTATCACTAGTATACGATTCACTTGCACTTGGCACATCGTACCGGATGCGAGCGAAGAAAACACATTGCGCCCTTGGCAAGAGAAGCGAAAATCTTTGTTTTTAATTTTTTTTCGCAATTTCGGACAGGATAGGCTAGGTTAATTGCTTCTTAAATTGTAGAAAAAAATATATTGCATGCGTAAGAAAATTTTCTCTTTTTAATGCTTATATAATAGATTATATGATCTTTTGTGATTAACCCTTTCAATGCGGCGGGTCTAAACACAATTCTGCATCTGAGTGCGGCG
>JAGXCT010034948.1:24031-52858 GCA_022495035.1 Philopotamus ludificatus
TGCGCATGTACGTCATGCGCCCCGCATTGAAAGGGTTAACGAACAATCTGTTATGATAATGTAAGTTTACCGACTGAGTTAAGTTAGTACACGGATAGATTAACATTCTTACGAATCTATGAATTCTTTATGACACTTGCTAGAAGATGATTGTGGGTTATATAATAAAATTTAGCATTCTATTGAACCTTTATACGGGTTAAAGGCGCCTTGGAATTTTTCTCTCATGCTATTTATCCATCGTTAAATAGTAAAATAACGAATATAGTGATATGTACAGTATTACATATATGCAATCGATTGCCACCTTTGCATGCAAATGATGCACTGCATTGATAAACTATTAATTGGCTTCACAAGTCAAACTAACAACGTTCAATGTGAATTTTGGAAATAGGTAGATCTCAAGAATAGGAAATAATTTAGATAAGTATTATACAAAGCAATATTATAGTTCACGATAAATAATAATTATTCGACGCTTTCAATAAATGATTTCAACAATACCTGCAGCAAGAGTCTATCCTAATGTTCTGCCACAGCTCTCTGCACAGATTACAGAATTCGTGAAAAGCGTCTAGGCGATAGTTTCACGAGAGCGAGTCATATCCGGAAGACAAGAGAAAG
Organism: Philopotamus ludificatus; assembly: GCA_022495035.1. Taxonomy (NCBI): domain Eukaryota; kingdom Metazoa; phylum Arthropoda; class Insecta; order Trichoptera; family Philopotamidae; genus Philopotamus; species Philopotamus ludificatus. Next base: position 24,659 of record JAGXCT010034948.1, read on the forward strand.
AGAGAGCTTATCCGAGAAAAGAGAAATGGCTGTTCAGTGTTTTTAAATTTCCTCGCAGGAAGTTGTTGCAAGTGGAAAGCCCCACGCCGACGGCCGGGATGGATTTGAAATTAATTTATATGTTGGCTCCCCTGCTCGCCTTTCATCATCACGGTCGTTTCTTTCCGTCTGCAGCCGTGCTTTTTATTGCAGGCGCAAACACGGTCTTAGATTTTTAAGCTCGTCCGGAGCACGAAAGTTGTACCCACGACCAGTTTGCACAGCTAATTCGTTTCAAACTCGAGCGTTGAGATAAAAAAAAAGTTTTAAAAAGTTTGCACGACCTCCTTAATGAATTTTTTTGTATGCATTCTGCAATTAGCATATATTTAACGCTCTACTAATTATATCTAAGTACAATACATCTTGTGCATAATTATTTATACTTATATTATACGAAAAAAAAAATGCTTTTCGACAATCAACATTATGGCCTGTTAATATACGAGTATATTGTGCTCCGCCCATTTTACTCAACCTCTGGGATTTACATAATTTATACATATTGAGAAGTTGTAACATATTTAATTTAATTGTAATTTTTCGCTGTCATCCTCTCAGTTGCATTGTAGCGATTTTGCCGGTGCTCGAGTGGTTGACAGTTTTTGAAAGAAAACATAAACGGAAAAAAATTAAAAATAATATCTAAATACGAAATAATAGGAAAAACCATAATAAGAAATAAAAGACATAAAATATCTAATAAAAAAATATTTAAGACTAATGAACCAATGAACCAGACACAGAAACAAAGAAGTGGTTATTGGTTTTATATATTCAAATTAAAGGAGAGAAAAAAAAGAGATAAGAGAACCAAGCTAAAGTTTAAGATTTTGCATTATTTGATTCTTTTTTTATAGGAAGTAGTTTTGGGTAGTGGAATTCTATTAATGGATTGAAAGTATATGGGGTCATAATTAGAGTGGGATGAAATGGATGGATTTATATTTATAAATTTGTGAAGCTTATCGTAAAAAGGTGTGGCATATTTTTTGATATGGTCTTTAAGAGGGAGGAGTTTAAGGTCTTCGGGTTTGTCTGTGTTGCGAATAAACCACGGTGTGTTTGTAATTGTGCGTAGTGTGTTATTTATTTTCCTCTGAATTTTGTTTATATGTCTAGGATACGCCCAATTCCAGATCTGGGAAGCGTATAGAATTTGAGGACAGACGATGGCAGTATATATATAAGTTTTATTAATTTTAAAGAGAGGACACTATTTCTACCTATAACAGGATGAAGGAGCGCGTTACTCGTGTTGATTTTATTAATTACTGATTCTCCACGGGGTCTCCATGAGAGTTTTTTATGGAAAGTGACCCCGAGGCACTTTGCTTCAGAATTCCACTGAATAAGGGTATTTTTAATTTTAATATTCGGCGAATTTGATATTCTTTCTATAGTAAAAAAATATTGCCTGTGTCTTTAAAGAATTGACTTGAATTGCCCATTTGTCATTCCACTCAAACATATTTGCAATGTTTTATATATTCGTTTGGGGTTTCCACTGTGGCTGATTATAGTAGTGTCATCGGCGTAAAGCGCCAAAAGGGTATTTTTATTTTTTGGAATCAGAATATGACAATCAACAATATACTAAGCATCTAGTATTACAAATTCAATGTGACAATTGTTCATGAAAATTAATATGATTCCATAAAATAAATTGTAATCATATTAAAACAACAGTGCAAGTGTTTTATATATCATTTTCTAATAATCTGTCATTTGTTAGCTACTACTAACAATTTCCATTCGGAATGTCTCGCGTGTTTCCTTATCCGTGACATTTGAAACGAACTTCCGACATCGACATCGAAGTGGGTTCCTACTTTCCGGAAAATTCTATTATTGCAACAATGTACTTTAAAACGAAATAAATTCAGTACATAGATTGATAGATAAACGGTGTAAGCTTTTATGGCTGCGAACCGACGAACTTCTGCGAAAATGTATTGCATCTATCAGAACTCAACTTTGCACAATATTCTATAAAATGCAACAAGTTTCGTTTCGTTCATCGACACAACGACCGTAAACTTTTCACCTTTCGAATTTTACCTTTAGAAAATAGTTGTCTTTTAAACTATGGCACACACGGTGGGATGTAGTGCTTTAAGCTCCTCTATAAATTTTGCACAACACGCATATGCTAATGTGCAACTCTCTGAAAACAAAAGCCGGTCAAAATCCCCCACCCGATTATATATTCATAGGTTTGTGCAAATTTCACCAAAACAGCTTACACTCCCGAACTTGCACTTTTCTTATTTACAAAACTGTAGATGGCTATTAGAGATGGAATATCTCAACGTGCATTTTTATGTTGCAATAATAAAGTTATATTTTCTTACCAATTGGATGATATCTATTTAAAGTTATAAATATTAGATTGTTCGAACAAAAATATCACTTTTCAAAATCGAGCAAGCTTTTTACATATGTGAGGTTGACCAGGGGCGGCTCGTCCTTAGGTGCCCCTAAGGACGACACCTGTTTTTAAAGTCAAGAGTCGCCCCGAGGTTGACCTATATATAAGAAAGTTTTGGTGGATTGGTTTTTGGTTTCATATTTTTTAAAATTTTATTACAAAGAATTTCAAAACTGTTTCAGTTTCCTTTCAGACGTTCGAAAGAACATTTGACTGTTTTTTATAAAACTAAATATTTGTGACTATCCGTAATATATTTAAGACGTTATCTTTTATTACTCAAGAAAGACATTAACGTAAAAAAAATATTAAAATGATTTAAAAATTATAATGAAATAACAGTTATAGTCAACATTCGCACAAGTTTTGGTGGATAAAAAAAATGCGGGAGATTTTGACTTAAAAGCAAATAAAACGCGGTAGCCATATTGTGTTCGTCTAAAAGGTGTTGATTGAAAATAGTTCACGTTCTATAACGCGTGAGATCAATTAAATTTGTCGAAAATTCCAAAAATGAAGTTTTACATAACAAAGAAAATTATATTTCTATTTTTAAAAGAATTTAATTTTTTTTATATTTTACATATTGTCGACACGATATATGGCTCAACCTAATATTTAACAAATAGTTAACCGATCCGTCACGGCGGGTCCAAAACAACCGCGTCGTCCGAATATGGTCTAAGTATAATGGAAATAGACCCCAAGCATTTCAAGTCAATTAATATATTATATATTATTAATGATATGCTTCATAAATTTAGTCGATATTTTAGATGTATCACCGCAGACTAAGCTCTCTCTGCACGTGTCATTCGCACGGTTTTACTTGCACTTGGCATATTGTACCAGATGCGAGCGAAAAACATCGCACCCGAGCGAATATTGTCATTTTTGTCGCAATTGCAGACAATAAAGAACAATGATTATTTATAATATGTATTTTTTAGATCTTTGTGGATAAATATAAAAAGTTTGTGACTTGTAGGATTTATATTAAAAGAGTTATTTGAGAAAAATCACTGCACCCATCTGCACGCCTAAATACCGTCAGAATTAACTGAAAAGATTTTGATGATAAAAAAGTACATTTTTTGTGCATGAATCTAAATAAATGATAATCTAAAATGTGCTGCATAAATCGAAATAAATGATAATCTAAAAAACACAAATGATAACTCTCTGGTGGTAGAATAGTTTTAATTCAATGTATGGAATCGGGCGTTATCGGGCGTTTTCGTATAGTTTTTAGACTAAGATCACACTTTTTATTTGTTTAAACCATCTCTGGCATTGTTGAATCGTTTAAAAATTTCCAAATATGTTGTAAATGTTTTTTAGTTGCAGCTTTTGTATTATTTTTCGACAGTATTCATACAACATCCAATTTTATAATAAACAAATAATACATATATTAATTTTACATATTAAACAAGTTACATAATATTAAAGATCTTACTTTTTAATTTAAAAATATTTTATGACATATTTCAAGTATATTTGCGACATATTGATTAAAGCCCTTTGGCTCTGGGCGATATGAACACGTTGCTTTGAACGATGCTCAATCTACCAAATACATTCATTCACCCTAGCTTTGCCATTTTTAAATCGTTCACATATTCAAACGTCTAGACTAGCGTTTCCGCCTTTTCATATGGCATACTCCCTTTTAAAAATATGCATATATATAAGTAGATGTTTTATTATTATTTTGCAGGTCAATTTGCAGTGCAACCTGACATTCAACCAGAGTTTTTGGCCCCGCTGGAGAATCACACGGTGTCCCAGGGGCGAGATGTCCACTTCACCTGCGTAGTGAACCACCTTACTGAATACAAGGTGAGTCGAAAGAACACTTGCAGAATTCAATTTCAAGCGCAGGCAGCGGCAGATGCAGCCGGTTTAATGGCGGAGGTGGTTTCCATTCCGGCCATGTCCCGAGCTTGTACCGGAGGTGCCTCGGGGATATTAAGTATCCACAGTAAAATTTCTCAGTACGTTTTCGATTTCCTTTCTGTTTGAATATTGTGAAATTTCCCATTTTCGTCTGGGTGCGACACTACATAGGTTATCGGGCCATTTTCAATAAATCTCGACCGCCCACCAAACCGTCACGCCCGGGGTGAGGAATAACTACACCTTGCACCGAAATCAAACGGCATAACATTTTATCATTAAATGCATTATCTATTTATTTTAAGTTATAATAAACAATAGCATTTTAAAACTTACAATGCGTTATATTGAGTTCATAGTTGTGATTTGAATTTATATTATTTATATTTATCAAGCATAAAATAATATGATCAAAGTTAATTATAAATTATGACGTACGATTATCTTTTAATTATTTTAATTAAATTATTTCTGAAGCACTCTGTAACGTTTTGACACGGTCGTTATATCCGGGAAACGACGTTCTCCAAAGCGATATTTTACAAGAAAACTGTCTAAGTACTGGGGATAGACATTGGGGACCTTTGCCAGGTTCAACACTCTTCGACGAATAACAAATCCGAATTGAGTCTTGCATCGGGATCAAATCCGGATCAGATTTGGGTCAGGGATATCTAATGATAAAGAAATGACCTTAGATAGAACATCTAGTAGGGTTCTATTTACTATATTATCCATTGTTCAATAATTTAATATGATGCTACGTGACTCGGAATTGCTCCTTGTGCGTCTGTTTCTGATTTAATATGATCGGATCATCATATAGAAGATTTTCTTCTTAACTTTACTCTATACGTTTCCAATTATTATTAACTGCTCTGGATTGTCTAACCAATTTTTTTTTTAATTTCTCATGTTTTGTAGATCGTCGTTCTTTGATAAAGAATATAATTTGCATTGGTCTCAAACAGAGGAAACTAGTAATTTTGCAATATATATTTTTGTGGTGGTTATGATACTTTGATTCAATAATATTTTAATTATGATGATAGCCATTTAATTCGATTGTTAAATAATTGTAAGAAATATATAATCTTACTTCATTTTTAAACGGTTTTAAAATAGCACGCAAAAATACTTGCGATGCATTCTATTTTTCACATTTGTTTAGAAATGATGCTCTAAATAAAATTGTTTTGAAAAAATATATAGTCAATGAAAATAACACTGATAAAATTGTACAGATATTATAGACTTTATGCCAACACAACGTAAACGAGTGCGTTTTTATCAGACAGCAACAAAAATGCAAATATATTTAAAATAAATTTAATCTAAAACCTCATATATATAACAGATAAATAATAAAATTTATAATATAGTAAAACGTATCTTAAACCATGGAAAAATAATATATCTAAATTAATAAATAAAGTAAATTGTTTTTAAAAGATCTTTATTCGAATAAAACCGAGTAAATAAAGAGTATTCCACTATTTACGCGAGTTTGTTTGCGAAAAGAAAATTATTTTTTTAAATTCTAACCATTAAATCAGGGACCATCTCAACCTAGCCATGTTTATTTAGGACCCCAAGTTTTTGATTTCTTTCGAATTACTCTTTTAATATAAATCCTATACTTTTGTCACTATTTTTTGTACTATAAGTCTAAAAAAGTTTAAATAATCATAGACCTTAATTGTCTGCCATTACAAAAAAATATATAAAAACAACAATATTCGCTTCTGTTACCACGGCGTGATGTTTTTTCTCGCTCGCATCCGGTGCGATGTGCCGAGCGCGAGTGAAACCATGCGATTGACACGTGCATATCTTGAATAATTATTTTTATTTTTAAGTCAAGATAATGATGAAGATTTCATCAATAATTTGACTTGAAATGCTTAAGGATTTTCAAGACGCCGCGACGAATTAGAGAATATTACAATTAGCATACATTTCGGGATATTTTTAGAAAGGTTGATAAAGATATTCAAATTTTTAGAGGTTTTCGGAGGTTTTTTTGGACGTTCTTGCATTTTGTGCGAGTTTCATGTTTCTTTTTTGTGCGGCTTTTTCATGGAACGCCTCTTCCGCATAAATCGAATGAATATAATTACTTCTGAGATTTAACCCATCAAGGTTTTGTAAGGTCTAATCATTGAATTTCCATTATGAATATACGAAGGTAATTATTTTCGCATTCAATGATAATATTAATGTATTATTAGGTGGCGTGGATCAAATCTGATTCAAAGGCGATCCTCGCCATCCACACACACATGGTGGCATTGAATTCTCGCTTATCCGTGACATACAATGGACACAACACGTGGAAACTGCACGTGGCCAACGTCCAGGCCAACGACTCTGGCACTTACATGTGCCAGATCAACACGGATCCCATGAGGAGTCAGGTAAATTAAGATTTTGCCAATTTTCGTTTGTTAAAATTATCTAATCGATTAATATACATAATAATAAACATTGCAGAGCGGCTTCCTCGATGTTGTGATCCCGCCAGACATATTGAACGACGACGAGGGTGATTCGGGGGGAGTTGCACTGGAGGGTGGTGCAGTGCGGCTTAGATGTGCAGCGACAGGTGAGCCTCCCCCCACCGTCACCTGGAAGAGGGACGCCGGAAAGAGCATCGTCTTCAGGCATGACGCAGGCAGGGAGAAAAAAGGTAAAATCTATTTTTAAATTAATATTCTGTTAAAAATAACCCTCGCGATATTTAATTTTAGATACAATATTTGTTTTGAATCGGGTATTTCTGCGCATTTCCGGCCAATAAGGGCATTATATTGGCTGTGAAATTATTTACGACTACATATATACGTTACAATATAAGTTGTTTGAACTTTAACTCGGTAGATAATATCTATCGTGGTAAAGGTCTCCCCCCAGCAGCTTAAGGTATCCCGGCTCCGGGAAATATATTGCTGTAGTCAGCGATGCCGGCGGATCCCATTAGTTACCATTTATTTCTTTTGGTACGACTTTGGGGGCTGCCAGGGACTGTCCTCCTCTGGCCCATTCCCGACACCTGACATTCGTATTAAACCGCCAGTGTCCTCCTTACACGGACCCATTGCTTTATTGGCTCTTTTAATACATTTTAAAGTTATCATATCGGAATAAACCCACATTTGTGTTGAATACAATGTTTTATTTAAATAAAATATATACTTTTGAGATAAATTTTGCATACGTATAATTTAATGCGATATATTTAAATTCGAAAGATATCTCGTACATCAGATGTGGCAAAACTTTTAGACTCTGCGGTCGATTTACGTCTGAAATTATTAATGGCCGTCCACTAAGACGTCGAGTGATTATGAGAGGGGCGTTGAAATAACTGTCGTAATTAAATTTGTTAGATTACACATTTTTACTAATAAAATATTAAATCATAATTTTGTATAATATTAGGTAAAGCAGAAGGACATGACATTTTTTTATTGCGAATGTTTATTTAAACAAAAAATAATAATATTATTCCATTAAACATGTTACGTTGTTATCTTATCTTTTCCCAGAGAATAGGTAATGTTTTATTAATATTTTTTTGTTAAATTGATTTTTTTATTAAAGTCAATGTTTCATCGGCTTTTAAAGGTCAACTTTTATATTATCAATATCATCTTTGATTGTTTTATAAAACTTAATACTCCTAAAATAGTCTGTTTTAGAAATTCATAGTGAATCATTTCCAAAATATCTAACCAATGACAAAAGGAAAACCCGGGGGTAAGCAAAGTTACATTTCTGGTTGAAAATCATTGTTTTTTCCATTTAAATTAGTGCAAAGCATTAATTTCTTATCTCTAGTATTACACTAAGTTTCATATTTATACATTAAATATAATCCTTTACTGTTGACCATAGAAAACCGAGGTCCTGTGGTAATTCCTTGACTGTTTTAGGGGAATTAAACTCTATCAATGAGTTTGAAGTGTCATCATCGATTTTAAGATCTCTAGCTGATTTTGGTTTTGTTTTTTCATCCACATTCAATACTTTTAAACTTTTAAATCCATCTATAGCACTACAAAATATCTCCATAAATATCACAGATGGTCTAGGTAGCTTCATTGGTTTCAATCATTTATTAAATAGAAGCATAGAATATCGCAAATATGTCTCATACTTAGATTTTCACTGCGAGTAAATTGCATTTTATATACATTTTTTAAAATAAAGAACCATACCAGATTTAATTTTGGGATTTAACCAAGAACGGCTCGCTCATATACACTGCTGAACTGCAGCACCCCCAAGCAAATTAAGGAAAAAAATATTTTTATACATTAGTATACATGTTTCTATTGATTATGTATGATGTACAGTGAAACCCCGTTTTTACGATTCTAAAGGGACTGAAAAACAAACAAAACGGATTACTAAAATAAAACGGGAAGGCTCTCGTTGCCAAGTTCTGTGTTGCGCTTCAATTCGGAGCAGTCCCGCGCCGTCCATACTGAATCATTTTTTAAAAATATTTTTTTCAATTTTTAATCTTTCAATTATTTTACCCACGAGCTGTTATTAAATTGAACTGTTCACTGTACAAATAAAAGACTTCTAAAAGATCTCTATTTATAATATTAAAATCGATCACATATGCATTAAATAACTAAAATATACAACGTTTAATAAAAAAATAATCAGGTTCAAAGTCCAATTCTTTATAAACATGTCTTTGGCACGAATTGACGATATTAGTCACTCGAAGCCATCGAATAGGTTTAAAATATGTTGCTGTTTTCGTCGAAATATTGAAAGAATTACGGGCAAAAGATAACTTCCTTATGGTGTTTTAGCCTCTGTTTTTTGCTGGCCAATTCTCTCTATTACTTCCTATTTTTGGAAAAATAAAATAATCACGAAAGGACCACATTTTGTTAAGGTTGTTGAGCTAAGGTTAAAATTGTTGTATGATCTAAACGCTATACCAAAAACTCTGTTCTAAAAGTGCTTCGAATGTTGGAAAAATCGCTGGTAAAAGTGCATGATTTTTTCTAAACCAATCGTTGAATTTAATTAATATATTAATTATTTTGCATGGGGGTTTGTTCCCTTTTGTTTGATACAGAGATGTTTGAAAATTCGTTACGTAAATTGTCCGTGTAATCATAAAAATTTGATTAAATTGTTATTTACGAAAAGACGGATAGACGGGAATAAGTGGGGCACGAGCGAGGAGCGTCACAATGGCGACAATGGCGGTCCCGCAGGAAGAGCCAGTTACCGTCAAATTCGTCAGAGTGAGTGTATGGCTTTCAGCGGCAATAAAAGCGTCCTTGTGCCGAGATCAGCATACGAATGGGTCCACACTACTCCGTCTCTCCAAACAGAGCCAGGCCCTTCTCAGCCCGATTGTAAGGGCTTGCTTGCTCAGTCAGACCACGTGCCGCACCCCTGCTTGATAATGGATATGGTAAGTGGCCTTTATCAAGTGTTTTATTCGGGGGTGTCGACAACCCGGCACTAACTCCGGCAGTGTTGCCGCCAATTCTGGACCTGATGCGCCATGAGTGGTCTGGCCATTCAGATCAAGGAAGACTGTAAACAGCGATTGCCATCGATAACCCACTGATAAGCTATTTACTCTGTTCATCAGATACCGTGATTGATTTATATGAATATTCATTGCCCATGATACATATCTCAATGGTTATCCTATGTAGATAATCAATCGTTTCCTAATATCTTCTGCATTGCAGTGGTTGGATGATGGTACTGTCTCTCATTATATATGACATATAATATATTAATAATGATCGATTATGCTAATACGAACTACTTAATCGATTAATGGTTTTATTGAATATAGAAATTGTTATTAAACAACTAAAAACTACCAAAAACATTAAAGTTTTAAAAATAATTAAATATTATTGAATTACGTCAGATATCCATTTTCAATTTACATTTAAAGAAATATAATATAAATATAATATGATAATAATAAATTCGATACGGGAGACGTCGCAGAATTATTCGAATACAAAATTTATCCATGCGAAATGATTATTCAAATCGATTCAGCAACCGATGGTTTGGCGTCTCTGCCCGTACGCACAGTAGGCAGAACGAGGCTTCGACGCTCGTTGTCAACAAAAACTTTTATCCTTACAAAATTCTTTATTCGCTTTGATTTGGGAATTGATATGAGGAACTAAAACGCGTGCCCCGAATATCGATATCAATATTTTTATATGATAAGAGACGTTTCGCGAAAAGCGCCATGAAAATCGCAAATAAATATTTTTATTTATATATACGTATATATTTTTTAAATCGAGTGTGTATCCACCGTCGGCGGCGGTGTTTTCATGATGATTTTTAAACCATTTTCCCGGAGAATATTAGTTGGAAAATATCTCCGGGCATTGTTGAGGAGGAATAAATTGGCCGTTAGTCTTTATTACGGGATAAAATTGTTTCTCCAGAGTGCATATAAATAGGGGTGTGAGGCTCTGGGCCTCGGAGCCGGGGCCGGTAATGAGGCGCTGCACGTGAGCCAACTCCAGACCAGCCACGTGCATTATGGTGCCAGAAATGGCACCTTTGAAAAATCACTCAGCCTCGGCGGAAGCCTCATATTCTCATCTCGTATATTTACAGCGCTTATTGCATTTTCATACACTATTAAATGTCGAAGTTCATCACAAACATTTATTACATGGAATGGAATTAGCGAAGATCAGACCCTCGGAATTTAATACAGGCATATTTTTTTTTTAACCGAATATACAGGTAAACCCCATTTTTACGTGCTCGGAATTCACGTTTTCCCGCTATTATCGTTAAATTTTTACAATCCCGTTTTATTTTAGTAAATTTGCGTTTGAAAAATTTAAAATCATTTATAAACATAAAAATTGAATGCGCCACGATTTCAAATGAATATTAGGGAGCAAAAATCTGGTATAAAATTATTATTAAAATTGGAACGACAATAAGATCCCAAAAAAATTAAGGTATCTAGTTTAGATGCAATGTATTACACTCTTAAGGCATGGGATGAAATTGAAGAAATAAGGATAAAAAAATAGTTTAAAATGTTTTTTTCTAACCCCGAAACCACGTATTCTCTCTAATTACATTTTTTTATCGATCCTTTTCAAATTATATAAACAGGGTTTCACTGTATAATCAAATTTAGGTTGTTAATCAACTTCAAAATACAATCCATATCTAATAATTAAATATATTACAATTATATAGGGAGTACTAAGTTCTAAGACTACCTGGGAATTTTTATAAGTAATATATCATTTTGTTATTTCTATGTATCATCATCATCATCATTATTTGCCAGCCATAAGGATCTCACTCGCTGAGGGCATTGGCCTTACCAAACTCTCGCATGGTAGTTGAGGCCAAAGGAAACTGAGTCTCACACGTGACGTGAGGGCTCCCTTTTCGTCTCCATACCGCGGGGACCCGAGCCGTCTTAATATGCGGTTTTTTGTAAAGAGTTTCCCTTTCTTGGCCATTGCTGGCATTGGACGTACATCTTTTACCATGTTAGTATCGGATTTTACCCTCTCGACTGTGTCCAGGCAAGTAGGAGGGGGTTTATCTCGGTATTCGTTTGTTCTCTTCTCTAAGGCAAGTATATTGCTAAAAAACTAATCCTCAAATAATTAATCAAGTCTTTTAATTTGTTTTTCGTGTGTTTTTTATCAATAAAACCATTTTCCTTGGGAAGGAAAACCCTAAAATTTGAAAAATGATAAGTGGTCTAGTATCGTTACTTTCGTTACTTCTTTCTCCTAAATAAAGGATATTACATTTTTGGAAGCTGTTTTTCATGATAAAAGGATTTTTGGTACTTAACAAGGTTAACTAAAAAGAACAATTACTATATTTTACAAGAATTATTTGTTATAACACAATTCCCAAAAACAAAATTTTACATACGTATGTTACGGTCCTAGTGTTTATTGGAGCAAAGATAAATATATGTCACTATAGCTATAATAAGTAAAAACAAAATGATGAAATTTATCAATTAACAGCTTCTCGAAAGCTTGCAATTTGCTAAGAGTGTGGAACATCGTTTTCTCTCTTATGATTTCAGACGGAACGAGCTTTAAATTCCAACGGGATCCGCAGACGTATATGTCTGAATATCATGAAATGTATAAATAACTTGTCAAACAAAAAACACAAAAGCGACAGTAGTAACAGATAAAAAGCTTTATTGGATTCTAACATATTAAACGTATCGTTAGTGTTATTTTTTTATAATTAAAATACGTACGTATTTTAAATATATGGTTTTTAATATTATATGATTTTCGATACCATTATGTTGTTATCATTTTGAATAAAATAGTTTTTTTAATTTAGGGAACTCTTCTTTAGTTTTTCTATGAATTCTATTACCTTTGACAAGGTCTTTGGTGAAAAGTATTTACAATATAAAAATAGAGCTAAGCGAATATATAATCTGATTTGTACAAGTCAATTATTCGAATGATCCAAATCCTTATTGTGCTTTTACATTATAAAACAAGATGAATAATTCTGAAGGTTAATGTTAATATCGCGAATTTCGTAAAAGATTAGTAAAACCATCATCGCATAATTTAATCACTGATTTACTAAGGCAATGAAAAAATATCGGTCGTAGAAGTCACCAAATGCGTCTTCTAAAGATATTATTCTAATTATTTTGAAAACAATTTTAAAACAACGCATTTATATTTTAAAATACGATTTATTTAAACTCATTGGTTTTTAACCATTTTCAATCCATGGGCCAGACGCATTGAAATTGAAATTTTGTTTATACGATATTTTTAAACACAATTTTTACAAAAATATTCAAGAATGATAAAGACTAGGAAGAACTTTCAGAAATTGTATGGGGGGGGGGGGAGGAGTATCACGTCCTTGTTTGGGTAGCAACAGATAAAAAATAAAGTCAATATGATCGTCCATTAACGGACAAAGCAGAGAAGTAAAAGTTCGTAATTATTGTCGTATCTATACAAAAAAATGATTTTGACGTTTTTTGACGAGATTTTTTAAATAATTCTAAAATAATATAATATCGATGCTTAACTTGTAAGGTTATATAATGCTTGTGTAACATTCGAATCCGTGTAATACATCTAGGGGCGTTTAATCAAAAATTCGTTTGTATAACATCAGGAACGTTTCCTGTTCCAAACAACGGCCATCCATTCATAATTGAAAGCGATATGGCCGCATATCCGAATGTCTTAAGGCCAATAAGGCCAATCAGCGATACGTTCGCCTTCGCGAGAGCCTCCTTAGTATTCATGGTGTAGTGCCCGCCTGAGTATTATACAACAGCCAAGACGTGGAAGGCCATAAAAGTGTCACGGCGAAGATTTCAGAATTTAAATTCAAACAAAATGATCGCGAACGCTTCCACCGGGATAATCTTTTGTTGCCGTGATATATGGACGCATTAGCTTGTTTCGCTTGAAATATGTGTAATGTTAAACGTGATGCAATTTTTCCCTTATAGAACCCGCCCGGATACCGACGCCTATCGGGAATGAGCGAACCTGGAGGAATTTGTTTTAAAAATTATTTATGAGAGAGAGCATCTCGACCTGTGCTATATAAAATCGTTACCGTCAGAGAGCTCAGAGTCGCGCATCAACGATTGCTTTTAATTTTCCAGCTGCGTATTTCCTAGCAGCATGTCCTGGCGACAATTTAATCTACCTAGATGGTCCAGATGGCCCCAAACTGGGCTCTATTGTGTATTGTCTGTGGAACTAGTTCCGGTCGCAAATATGGTCCCCGGCTACCAAATGCTTATTACTCGGGACATACAATTTGTCATACAATTTGTATCGCATTGTTGGGATCGATCTCGGCAAGCATTTGTGGCCACCGGTTCATTAGCTCTCGGTCACGGCCTCGCCTAATTACGGCTGCTGGTAATTGATTGTCCCTAATTAATTATTAGAACTGTGTTGCCGATGTTTGAACAAGGTGATAGAATAGGAGCTGAGACGAGCAAATCCTAACGACGAATCAGGGACTTGGCATTAAATGGTTTCGAAGCTTTTTACGCATCTGCATTTAAAATTAGGATCAATAAAATGTTAAATCGAAGCTTACATACCCCATAAGATGTCTTGATGTATCTCAGTTATTCAAATCAATGATCTGCAATACAAAAAAAATATATTATTATTTATATATATATTTTCACGCGATCAATCAACGCAATTTTCATGATATATCTTTGAACTTAAATAAAATACATTGAAACATAGCTCCATTCATCATTTATCTCCGTTCGAAGAATGCGCAGCGGCGTTTTGAAATATTCCAGATTTCACCGGTGAGTTATTTAGCGATATTCGATTAATCAACCGGCGAGCACATCCGAGACTCGGATCCGGAAGTGGCCGGGGGTTTTGAATATTAGTACGCGGTCTGATCGTGCTTCGCTACTTCTTAAAATAAACCGTATTGACAGTGAGCAAGAGTCACGTACTCCCCGCTTCATTCTTGCGGAGAGTTCTCCATTCCGGCTGTTTGCACAGCTCATATGGATTCCATTGAATGCGATCGCTCGTTTGGCAGAATCAACGCCGGAGCACTATTGTGCCGATCTTATCCCGGTAAATAATATAGTTTGGCTCTGGGCTCCGATTACAATGCACTCGGTTATATCTTATTCAGCGAAAAAATATTCGTATACCACACGTATATAGGCCATAAGCGCCATATGGCGCAAATGGAGGCATCTTTTATACGCACAGATAACCGGATGACGCCCTTGAATTTAATCATAATAGTTGTATTCGGCGCCAGATATGCGCAAAAGGCGAAAAAAACACTCGTGCGACGAGATGAACGCATATTTATCTTATTGCTACGGACAAAAATTCTTTCGAGTTGGTCCCTGGTGATTGAGGATCGTGACCATCGTTTCATTCTATGTTTATCTGAACATAGTCTCATTGCTGTCGTAAGTGGATACATCGGAGAATCCAGAAATTCTTTACAAGAATAGAAGAGTGTATCCATCTAGATATGATAGAATTCTCAATGGACGTCTTAAAAAAAAAATTTTTAGTCAATTTCATACATTTAATCAAAATTTAAAGAAATTTTATTCAGATCTCTGTTTCATAAAAATATTGTGCATTTGTGCAAATTTTGTCCTTTAGTAAATAATAAAAATGAACTCATGTATAATTTTTCAAAGTATTTATTATTTAATTATTTATTCGTTGAAACATATTATTATATTAAATAGTTAATACTCGTTGATTTTTCAAACAACATACTATATTCGATCAGCATTATGGTTTGTGAATAGATTATATCATGATGGTGTAGTTAACCGTGATAGTTCAGTACACTTGTATCAAATTTACGGATTATCCGTGCATTAATTAAATTAATAAATAAAAAAATATAGATCCTAAAAAAATAGTCTAATCGAAGCTTTCCGAAGAATATAGAGTTAAAGCCCAAAGTATTTGCGAACACATCTGGAACTGACAAGTTCAAACTTTGGATGATTGTAAAAGTAAACAAAAAGCTAAAAACCAAGATCATTTAAAAAAGACAGATATAATAAGTCTTCTTATTGATTATTAGCCAGAAAGAGGCGTGGATGGATAGAAAAAAATTCAAGATTTGTTCAAAACTAAATGGGTTCCAGATGTAGAAAAATTTTTTTTGAATTCTAACATCTTGAAGATGTAAGCTAATGGCAATTTTATAAGGCTTTAAAATGTAAAAAAATATAACTAGGTTACAATACGATTTAGGTGTTTTACATTTTCTTATAAACGATGCGGATATTATTTCCTATCTCAACCAAAAGAGAAAGAAAATTGGGATGCAAGTAAAGACGTGGAAATTAATAATCGTATTTAGTTACAATATAGCACTGACTATTATTTGCAGTATATTAAAGTACATTAATCAATAGGGATTTAAATATAAGGATCATATAGCTCTTAAAAAAATTGAAATGGCAAAATAAAATTATACTATCATCTAGAGATGTGAGAAATCTAAATCACAGATTTTTCTAATAAATATTATCATGTTAAAATAAAAGTCTGCTTTAGCCTTGCTTTATTTGTTCTTTAAAATGAAATAAAAATTAATAGTTCAGATTATCCGTACGGCCCTTTTCTACCATTAACCCAGAAAATCAGAAGTGTATTGAATATCCGGTCAGTATTCGCATGAATAACCGTTCGAAAAATTCTATATGGTGCTTACTGAAAGTGATGCTGTCAACTCTAATCGTAAACAAATCATAACACAGTCAATCTTTTTATAGCGCCGAGATAGAAACCCGCCATAAAGAAGACATACAAAATTTAAGATTAGGTTTTTAAATGGGATTTTGTAAATTGAACGAATCAATACATCAACCATTTATACAATTACATATTTTAAATGACATTGTTTCATTTTTAGTCAGTTGAAGCGCGCGTGTTATATTTTGTTATCAACTATTAATAATTATAAAATACGTAATTTGACCTTTGGAAATTTAGCGCTTTGTAGAAAGCTGCGATCTTGAAGAAAGAATTATAGGAGGTACTGCCGCACACGCTGCTCTATAGCAGAAAGCGCTATATGAGGATTGACTGTAATATATTTTGATTTAGTAGCGGTTTGGTTATACCGTATTAGTAATACCCACATTAAAAAAAAATATGCGAACATAACAATAAAGTATTATTTATACGTATTCGTATACTTATCCCTTAAGTTTTGGTATATAAAAATCGCATAAATTAATATATTGAACAGAAAATTCTACGGAAAAGGAGTTTACATTATTTAAAATTTTTAAAGATATTACAAATAATCATTGTCCTTTATTGTCACAAAAAATAAAATATTCGCTTTTTTTTTGTCATGGGCCTGATGGTTTTTTCTCGCTCGCATCCGATAGGATGTGTTGAGTGCGAGTGAAACCGTGCGATTGACACGTGCGGTGAGAGCGGCAGTCAGTGGCATGTGCTCAGTCTGTGGCGGGACATCGCCGAGTGAGCTTGTCATTTACGCGTTATATTAATTGAATAAAAAAAACAAAATATCGACCAAACTATGAAGTAAATCCTGAATAATCATTTTTATTATTAAAATAATCCATTTTTAAGATATTGATAAAGAATTCCTTTGAAATTCTTGAGTTGTTTTTTTTTATTTCTAAAGGCAATGAATCAAATACGGTTAACCTTCCGATAGCGCTACAGAAACTCGCACTAAAGACGACTACTCACTCATTTAAAATTTAGGGTTAGGTTAGGTTAGGTAGTTATTGTTGTATAATGTCTATTAGAATATTTATCATATTAATTTCTAATTTAATTGCCATAGCACGGAAGTAATTAATCGTATTATGATGTATTAGTTAACCGCCTAAATATTATTGGGATGGATGACTTTCCAAGAATTTTGAGTGACGCTGATCGATCGAATAGTGGAGGCTCTCCTTACATCAGTACATATTACCGCGGTGCATAATACCAAGAAAATCTTGTCATGATCACATCGTCAATTTTCTTAGAAACGAGGGGAAATCGACAATAATTAAAAAAATAATAATATTTATCACAAAATTTTACTCGGTCGACTACTGATATTATTTAATACATTAAGCCTTGGTTATTACTTTATCATTGATATGCATTTTGAAGTGTATTAAATTATGGGATCCATTTCTGAAACCGAATTTTCAAACGACGCTAAAATATATTTACCGTGCGCGAAATGGCTATCCATTGCATTTTTGAGCATTTCGTATGATTTATGTATTCCGCAGGGCTTATTACAGATTCAAATAGCGGATCTATACTCTATACACATCGAACTATAAATCTCAGCGGTATTAGATATAAAATGGATAGAGATAGAGCGGTGCAGAGATGCAGTGGCTGCGACATTATTTAGCACTTTGAGCGCTCGCCAATTGACGGGACCCACAGCGCCGCTGCACAAATTTGCAACAACAACAAAAAAAAAAATTGCAACGGGAAGCGGAGTGCGCCGTCTTCCGGTCGTAACGCAAATGCCAATCGGAAACGGTTTCCTTTTTAAATGCGACCCGATAAATCAGCTGGGGCCCGGCGCTCATCTGCCAGGATAAATATTCATTGGGAAGAGCTGTGCGCTCCATCGGCACTCGATGCCTCAAGAATATATTTCATTGTAACAAGGGTTGCACGGACGGGGGGCGGAATGGGGTGGCGCTGGAAGTAAAGAGCAAATCCTTTCAATTTATATAAATTGATTTCTGCCGGTAGTGTGGCGCATGTGTGTACGCACCGACTTAGTGTCCGTGTGTTTGCTGCGTATCGTGCTTTATGACTTGCGACTTTGATAAGCCAGGAGGGTTTATGATAAGACTCTACTTTTACACTGAGGAAGCGAGACATTTTTTTATTATTTCGATTCTGCAATGCGGCCGCGATGTCGTCGATAGTGATCGATTGGTTGGTGGAAATTGAATCACGTTTAATTAAAAGTTTCATAATATAACTTAAAATTAATCTAACTTATTATTAAAATTACCAAAATGAATTATTCATTATAGTAAATAACGTAATTTATAGTTTTTAGACCGCAATGGATATGAATAACGAATCTATGACACGCGAAACTCAGAAATGGATTATTCATTAGTTTTTATTTAATAATTAATCATATATATCTAATAGTTTTCGCTTGAGTTTAGGTTAACGTCGTGGTTATGTTAATCGAAACCGTACAAATCATGACTATAAGAGGAATACAATATATTTTTTAAAATACAAAGGGATCAATTTAAATGCTGATTTCTAACTTGTATAATTAAATCGAAGGATTATTATTAATATAAAAAAATATCTATATCTCATTCCATTGACTAATTGACTTTTAATTTATTTAAAGGCGATCTTACATTAATTCATGTTTATGCCTTTTTCTAAATAATTATGATCACTTTATATTATCGTTTAAGTTTGGATTATTATCAAGGTTTCTATTTTTTCGTCATTCCTAATCCATAGATTTTACTTCACTCGTTATGGAAATATGAACATTTTTCAGTGTCCCTTTTAATATAAATTAGATCTACAGTGCCTCGACTTTCGCACAATTCGCAATTTCGCATATTTAAAAAAATAATGTTATTAAGATTTTCGAGGATAATCTAAAATTCTTCTAAAGATCTTCGTCTTCGATTCATAATCTTCCGGCCAAATATTCAATACATACAAGATTAATTTATTTTGGAAAAAAGTTCCATTGTATAACAAGGAAGAAACATTCACCCCTAAGCCTTTTAAAGTGACTAGCATTGCTTTTTGGTGAAAACTTAATAACTGAATGTTAGTTTATCAAGCAGAAAATCCTAGAGGATTAAATAAAAAAGATAAAGAAGTGATTGCGATTTTATTTAAAGTTTGATTCACTTTTAATTTCGTAATGATAAAAATTCACAGTTTAAAGTAATCTTAGACAAAGCTTGAAAAGACACTCAAAATTTCAGAATATATATCCGGATTTCAATATTGTGTTTCTTGTTCCTCCAATACTACCTACCTCATAAAACCCATGTAACAAACAGCGATAGCTACGTTATAATAGTATAATAAATTGTATAATAATAAATATTTTAAAAATATATAACAATTGATATATTATTTCAAAGAACATACTTTCAAACATTCAACATTCGCACATATTTTCAGGAACCAATTATATGCGAAAGTTGAAGGCCGCCTGTGTTTATTTAATTTTGATCTTGTTAAAATAAATACGTTTAAATCAAAGACCGTGTAAATATACAGCTATTGTTAATAAAAATTATCAGATTGTTTGAAAAATTATATCTAAAATTATTTGAAATAACGTAATTTTATATGCAATATTTAATCAATTTTATAACATTTAATCTTTATATTCGGAAAATATAATACATTAATAAAAACATGTTTCGGAACAAAATCGACATAATGGTAAATTAATCGTAACATAGTTTACTATAAACTATAATATAAATACATAAGGCATGAATAAATTTAAATATGAACTGAGCTATACTAGTTCAAACACCTCTAACTCAATCGATGCATGTTTTGGGTCGAAGTATGAAACTTGGAGGTAAAAATACGAAGTTTGTTGATTTTTTATAAATACAAAGAATAGTTTAATTCAACAGAGCACTCACAATATCAATACAGTTTTGCTTATTTTAACGGTAGTCCGGTGGTGTCTGTAAGTCTGTAAATCGATAATCAATTAAATCTTGGAAGACCTATTTTACGTCATTGTCGGAATCTATTCGTTTTCCCATTAAAAATTGATTAAAATTCTAGAAGAAATGGGTTCTAAATTTGGTGAGCATAGTGGATTGTAGAGAACTTCTATCTCCAACTCTTGTAGTTTTCTATTACTATTTAGAATTACGATAGAATGTTACTATCGTGCAATAGAATAAAATTCGATTGGTTTGGCCAATCTAGGTCGTTTCTCTGCATTGGTCCAGCAGAAGTATAGAGCTAGTTTCATTATAGTTCTGCTGTAATCAATGATCCTGGTTTCATAATTGTAACTATAATAGAGCACACCTGCGCCAAACTACCAAACACTCGATTAAAAAATGAATGGTGTTATGGTTATTAGTCGAATAGATGTCTGATGAAAACTATGAATTCAGGGAATTCTTTATAACACTGGGGGTATGTAAGAGTAAAATTCCATTACCTTCGCATGTTTTATAAAATAAGTATGTAGGTAGTTTGGTTCATTGGAATTTATTAATTTAATGCCATATATCCTTTGTTGAATAAATAATTATGAACACATAATATAAATTTCAATCCGATTGAAATAATATTAAAAATTAATCCGTGTTGTGGTTTGACACCGGGGGAATATTAGTGCAAGAGACTCATTCCCCTTGCATCTTTAGAATCTTTATCGAATTTTTATTTAGCTCTGGAATCTTTCTATTATACTGTCGGTGACTTTCAGTTCGTCATTATACACCTTTGATTCTGGCCGACCGTATAGTTCATTCGTATGATCAAAGTTTCCAGAACGAAACTTGCAAACCACTTTGAGCAAAATACACCATTACTGTTGTTAATACTGAGCTGTCTGCATTGCTGTGTTTTCACGTAAGGACTCATATTTCACATATTGTACGAACTTCCGACTTTCCATTAAAATAATATTTTTAAAATATAATATCAACGTGAAATTAAAAAACTGTCCAAGTTGATAATGTGCCTCGATACAAATTTCATACTTGACGATCTAACGTATTCATTATGGACGTAAAGCTAGCCCTCATCAATATGCCAATCATGAAAAGTTTTCATACAACATTTAAAAAATAATAAGCCATGCATAAGTGGTTCCGCCCAAGAATATTAGCAATGTATTGCCGGGCACCGATCCCGGCCGCGTGGCTCGGGGCTGTCGTTCCGGAGTCGGGAACATTTGTCTTTATTTTTACGCTTTGTTAGCCGAGCCATTTATGTCTGACTTTAAAATAAAGCGCTGCAGCGCCCCCAGCCCCCCGGTAGGGGGGCCTGCTAACCCTAGACCCTCCCACTCGGGCAGAGCTTCTTATCAACCGAGGCTTCCTGTCCCTCTATACACCGGGGGGAGGATTATCCGGAGACAGGCTACATAGGTACCATGATTAGAAGATAAAGAATCAATTTGCAAATTTCCTGCAATTATGCAATGCACGACGAAAAGCCCATAAATCACTATTCATTCATATATAAGTAATACAAATTAAGTTATAAATCTATTCGCATATATTGCGAAATAAATAGCCCGAATAATCGATTCAGTTAGCAGTAATTCAGTGTTTAATGCAAGTAGACAGCGGAGGTAGAGAGCGTGAATGTGTAATTTAGTATCAGCAGTGATAGCCGTGATTTTTCCCCATTGATTCCGGAGATTTCCCGGAAACAGCCTTAGGCGCCTGTGCTACCCAAAGCTAACCGAATATTCGGATCGACAACCTTTTCTTTTTTTTTTATATATTTTAAGTATAGTACAAATATTAATATTTGTATTATAACAAAGTATTTTTAAATGGAAAAAGTTTTTCGCAGGAAAATCTTGAATTTTTTTTAAGCGTCGTTTATCCCCAAAACAGTGTAATCTTTTCAGGCCATTTAATAATAATTTATTGAGTAAAAATTTTCATTTTTCAATGGCGTTGAAAATTTTATATTCTCGAGTGAGTGCCGCAGAGACAAAGGACGTACTTGACTTTAATTTTGTTGTTATTTATTTAATTTAAATACTAAATAATCTAATTGATGTTATTATGTTAAATACATTCAATTAATATATTTTTTCGAGCCATGGTCGTAGACCCCTGGTAGCAGGAAGCACAGAGTGATACAGTGGTATCTTGTTCTTTACGGAACAGGGTGAATTTATGTCGGGGATTAGTCCGTTAAGCGGATAGGCCGGAGGAGACCGACACGGAGGCGACCTCTCCACTACGCCACGCTGCCCCATACACCAATTAAAACAACATACTCCACTATCTAACGTTTTTGGGGATGCGGACATGCTCGTTTCAATTTGGGCCTCCGTCACAGATTTTTTTTTGCCGTTAACCAACGCCAAACGAAGCTCGTCCGCGGAAGCGACGTGTTTACGTATGTTTGGATTCGAACATAAAATGCATTTATTCCACACGTTTTAGCCGAGAGGAAAAAAAGCGATAAGAAAAATTAGCGGCACTAAATTGTATAAAACTTGAGCAAAGTTTGTTAATTAACTAGGCAATGCCATAAATCTCATTAATTATATGCTTGAACATTTTATTTAACCGTTTAGTGTCCGCTCGTATATTTTTAAATTAAATTATCACATAATAACCTTGAATTTTAAAAAATTTAACGTGGATTGTTACAATCTCAGATCCATTGCTAAACAAAAGCAGTTATCAAAATATTTGGTTTAAAGGTCGAGTCGTATAAAGCCTAGTTGGTTTTCAAAGTGGATCGCTGAAATAAGGCCTTGGTTTTTCATCGATCGTGTGTACAGCCAGCTGAATAAATCCACAGCCTCCACTACATGTCGGATCTGCAAGTGACACCCGTACAGACGATATGACACATTGTGCGCCCATTGTTTTGTAAAGCACCGACTGCGCGCCGCTTCTACAACTGTGGGACGCGACGCGGTCCGAAGCTACAAACCGCCCCCGGTCTATTTTATCTCTGTACCATTTTTATCATAAAGCAAAGCGCTAACAATGAACGGAGTTTTAATTTTTGACGATGTACGCGAAAATCATATTTTTAATTGAAACCGAGCTATTTTTCAGCAATAATACAACTACTGCTGAAATATTAAAACATTAATAACTCTACTTTATTATTATAAAAATAAGAACAAAACCATCCATGAATTAGATTTAAAATCAAGGGATGTAATTTATTAACCCTTTGATTAAACGATATGCTTAGTAAAGGGTTTGTATATATTACAACGTCGTTTTATATAATAATAACAAACGAAAATAATAAATTAAAAGTATGGCATTGACACACTGTGACTTTGTATACCGCACGATTGAATAATAATAAAATTATTATATTTTTATGATTATGATTTATGATTTTTTATGGCAATCTGGAGTTTATCCGTAACTGATTTCATCTAATACGATGTAACACAATCAAGAAAATGTTTTTTCCTGAGGTCATAATCCATTGACCTGAAGGTATGGTAATCCGAAGGAATAATGTCTGACGAATAAGGAGGGCCTTGTAAAACCTAGCAATTTAGCTCTTGAATTTTATCACGAATTATTCTTTCCACGACAATACATGTCATTATGAAAAATACACAAAACCAAATTTTGTTCACCTTCCCTATGCATTTTAAATATTCTAGCACTATGGTTCAAGGGTTTGAAAGCCTCTCTAATAATTCCATAATAAATAAGCTTGGATTTAATTCAATAAATCAAAATTTGACGGTCATTCGGATTTAAATCTATATTGACATATATTTTTATTTTATAAAACTTGACTTTTGCTTCCTTGATGAAATCTCATTATTGATTTAGTAGCTTAAGCGGCAATAAAACCCTGCAGAAGAGGAGTATGCGACGCCTGACGTGATCTATGCTTAGAAATTGATTGTACATAATATTGTTTTATTGGTCATCCTCTATAACTTTTATACGAATAACAAAGAGATTCAGAATATCTATTTATCACCTCCCAACCCCTATAGGGGGGGGGGGGTAGCCACCAAGAATTTATCAGAAATAAATCACAACTATCTACCATACCATTAAAAGCATCTCATTACATTTTTTATATTACAATAACCCTGCATAGAGTTGACTAGGGGCCCAATTAAAAAAATTGATAAATACCCAACAAAACAGTGCAAAAACATGTACATGTTGGTGTACACATATCCTTGTGTGTATAAATAAAGCTGGTCTCTAACGGATTTCTCACCACAGAGCCAGTATACCCTGGGAAGGTAAACCTAATCTGTCGGCCAATAATTGGTCTAGTCTCGATACTTTCGCTCCCCTTCCTTTTTTCTAGGGGACCCCTCTCTGAAGAGGTCTTTCCCATGATGAAAGGATTGCTATTGCACGACAGGGCTAATAATCCCTGAAGAGAAGAGAACAAACGAATACCAAAGCAAACCCCCTCCTACTTGCCTGGACACAGTCGAGAGGGTAAAATCCGATACCAACATGGTAGAAGATGTACGTCCAATGCCAGCAATGGCCAAGAGAGGAAAACTCTTTATAAAAAACCGCATACCAAGACGGCTCGGGTCCCCGCGGTGTGGACACGAAAAGGGAGCCCTCACGTCACGTGTGAGACTCAGGTTCCTTCCTCAACTACCCATGCGAGAGTCTGGTAAGGTCCATGCCCTCAGCGAGTGAGAGCCTTGTGGCTGGAAAATGATGATGATGATGATGTGGGGAATCGTAGTTAAACATCCGCTGAGACAGGGCCTATTCGCCTAGATTTGGTGAAACGTCGGTTTTCACAAGAAAAATCATAACTCTTTTATTAATCAAGATATTAAACAAGATATAACTTGAAAATTTACTGGATACTTAATGCTAAACAATAATTTATATCTAATAGCTGAGGACTAACATTTTTTAAACAAGCTAAATTGAAATTTGAATAAAACATAGTTTTGAATATTTATATAGAAGGCTTGTGTGTGAAATTTGAAGGTCATTAGCTATTAGGTTACTGGGATAGGCCATAATTTGTATTATCCACAACAGCTGTTTTTATAGCTCCAAATGTTGAAACACGCCATAAATAAAAGTGAACCATTACGATATGACATCAATAATAATTTATTCATCAAAAATCAAACTAAGTGTCTTACCGATGAGAAAATATTAAAAAAAAAACGAAACGTTATAATATAAACAGCGGATCAAAGTGCATTGTATCGGCTGACCAAAACACAAAATATTATACAAGAGTAATATATAAATAAATTTCTAAATGAACCGTTGTAAAAGTTACAGCCGATTAAAAGAGTAGTATTGGCAAGCGAGTGATATATGCGTGCCCCGGATATAGACAAAAACGTTTTTGACGTGGATTCCACGACCCCGTAGGCAATGAGTAAAAAAAATAATTGATTTATTTTTGAAACTTTTGTTGTGTAAAAACAATTCTAAGTTGTTTTAAATAATTGTCGACAGCCGTTCAACTTTTCGAGGGTTCTGTACTACACTTAAGCAATGTTCAAAGAACCGACATGGGATCCTACTTCTGTATCGCCAGCAATGGTATTCCACCATCAGTGAGCAAGAGATATACAGTGCAAGTTCAATGTAAGTAAGCATTGTTCATTCACCAAAATTGTTTTTACTCATTTTAATAACAACTTTCAGTCCATCCTCTGATAAGAGTATCGAATCAGCTGGTGGCTGCACCGGCTGACAGCGACGTCGACATCCAGTGTTATGTGGAGGCATCGCCCAGAGCCATGAACTCATGGTACAGAGATAACGGTACGCATAATATAAATATTCCCTTATATATTTAAATAAATTCGCATTGTATAAAACTCCGATAATATTTACGACAGGCGAAAAACTGATGGATGGATCAAAATACGTGGTGAAAGAAACCCAGCTCAGCGAATACAGCCTTATTATGAACTTGACCATCAAGGGTCTGGATAAAAAGGATTTCGGAGGATACGCGTGTACCTCGGTCAACGCCTTGGGTAAAGCCGACGGCGTTGTGCGATTGCAAGGTAAAATAATTATTTTATTTATCACAGTTATATAATATGATCGTAGTTTTAATTGAATTTTATTATGAGCAGAGCTGCAATTGCCGTCAAAGCCATCGACCCAGTCTTCGGCGGGCAAAACGCTGGAACCGGTGAAACCGCACCACAAACGTCCGCCGGATAACAAGCACAAGCACCGCGGAAGAAAACAAGACCACAACAGGAAACACGACTACACCACTAGGTCCTGGATGGATATCAAGTCCTCGGACCAGACTGACCTGGACAACTGGGTGTCGAGGCCACCGTGGCTCGACAGCGGTGGCGCCACCCTCACCACCCTGCGAATATTCAAATGGGTCATCCTGCTATCTCTGTACTGTGTAATATAAATAAATATATGTATATTCAAATAAACTTATTCAACTTTTTCATTTAGTCCTTAATCCATCAAATGTGTAATGAACAAAGGTTGGATTTGCGCGGATGCCGCCAAATCTTGACGATCCTTAATAATCAATTATAAATATATCTCAACATATGTAAATTTTAGATTTGTATTAATAATATAAATATATATATATATCGATGTATATAATACATGTATTTTGAATGAAATCTGTTTATCTGGTGCCAATGAATTATTGTAAATAATTCCGTGATTTTACTTAGTAAAATTAATCATATTTCAAATGTAAATAAGTATTTAGATTTGTGTTAATGTTTATATATAATAAAATTCGATGTTTACCATATAATTATATTATAAAGTATAGATGTATATTTATGTTAAAATATATAATCGTATGAATGACAATAAATAGATTTGTTAACATTGCGTTTTAATTTACTATCACGCCGCGTATAAATAATAAAATGAATCATTCTGTACATCTCTAAAATTAAATTAAATTGTGACGTTAAAAACATGTCGGAAGATGAAATGAAGGATATAAAGAATTGAGTGGAAGATGAGAAAAATGTAATTAACGTAAAAGGGTTATATCAAAACTGAAGAACAATAAAAATACTTTACAAAAGACAAAAAAATATATCTATATATATAATACTACATGGAGAAATTACGTTAGAAATGAATTAAATAATTTTGCAAGTTAAATAAATTTATGTATTATCAGAGCGCAAATTTTCGTTCACCATGGAATATTCATCCGTGCGACCTTTAAAACTTTTTTCCGCCAGAAAATACATTTTTAGTGGCGGTATCCGTGTGCGATATGGAAAATGAAATACAGCAGTAGAATATATGTGCAATGTATAATGAGCATGGACAAAGTCAAATACATGGACAAAGGGACTGCTGAAAAAAGAAATAAAACAGTCGAAATGACGTCATGAGGGTCTTATCTGGGAGAATGAAGCTCCATCCGGTTATTCGGACTCTTTGATAATATCCAAATGGCGGAGGTAGTTGGTATGCAAAGACATCGACCCCTCCAGATATTGACTCGCTCTTTGTGTATTAAAAATAGTCTCGTGGATATGGAAATGTAGAAATAAGTCATACGTAAATAGAGCAAATCGAGATATAAATTTATTTT